>JABCMJ010032456.1:0-10220 GCA_014822125.1 Arbutus unedo | reverse complement strand
AACATAATATTTTGTTACACAAATTATACGAAATGGGAAACTCCTTGAGATTGATTCAGTAGGATGAGAGAAAGTCACTAAGAAGTTTGCCCCTCCCGTTAGAATCAATTTCGAGAGGCTACTAGAAATTTTCTTATAATTAACTTCAAGACTCCAAATATAAATCGATATTAAGATAGGAATAATTGAAAAATCGATCAGATAACTTAACTATAAAAAAAAAAAAAAAAAAAAAAAAAAAACTGTAGGGGATAAGGTTGGATATGTGTGGTCCTCCGACGTCAGACAAGCCGAAGGTAAAGTAGATAGAGAGGATAAGTGGATAAGACTACCTTTGAATCTCATCAGGATTATTGGCCACCCTTTTTTATCCAGCAGCTTGTCTCTATCCCAAGTTCAGCTTTTTCGGCGCGGATTAATTTTACGGTCCTAAAATTAACGATCGAATAAATCTTTAATAAATCGTAGTAATTAATTCTAGTGAGATTCGATGGAGAGGGGCGCAAATCCTTTAGTCGCCATTTCTCCTTTCACTGAACCAACTCCAATCTATTTTCATATTTTTCTTGTTAAGTATTGTGGATTTATTAGATTCGTCAATTCGATTTGATTCTTCCTTTTTTATCCGAATAAAACATATTGCTTACGAGTGAAGCAACTCACTAGTGTCACCCGATTGATACCTATCGGAGGGTACCCAATGTTTAAGTCAGACCACATAACTAAATGCACAAACGTATTTACACTCTGAATAACAACATACCATTTTAGGGTCCTATAACATATTTCTTATAATTGATTATGACCTATAATATCATTAGTATATCCTTTCCAAGTTATCTGTGGAATTCCCCCTCTGATATTCCTTCTATAATCTCTCGAGATTCCTTTTGGAGTTCTTGTCGTAACAACTCAAGATTTCTTTGGGATATTTCAAAATTTTCATTGGCTCGGATTTTTCTTCAAACTACATTATTGACCCGACCTGATATCAAATCTTGGGCTTAGGCCTGTGGGCCGTTGTGCCTACCCAATATTCTGACCCACTACAGACATCATTACACTTTCAATTGGACCGGGATTTAATTCTAATGACTGCCCTTGAATTGAATCATAGATTTGTAAACAGATATGCAGATGGAAGCACATGAAATGAAAAGAAAAAACAAAATTAGAATAGTGACTGATTCTCTCTATCTCTCTCTCGGGAAAATCTAAAAATAAAAAATTTCCTCCACAAAATGGTTGGTTGATCGGAAAGCTTAGGCAAGAATATGACGTTTCTTTCAAATCTTTCTGATCCGTTAGCTGGTGATTTTTTCAAATTCAATATTTTCATCGATAGGTAGGGGTGAATTTTAAGATTCCTTATTCCAATTATAAAGTGGAGGAATAGGGAGAATTGGTACATCCCCACTAGAAACCCGCATTCGGAACACACAAAATGGAATTAAAAATAATAACATCAGATATTACGAAGAAGCTCATTAACATGTTTTATTTTATCAGCAGAAATGACCAAAGTTCGGAACACACAAAATAATTTGATTCTGCAAATTCATAAGCTCAATTTTTGGTTCTTGAGTGATTGTAACATCAAAAGAGAGATAAAAATGGAATTAAACATGAACCCTAACTAGCTAATTAGTCTCGTGGTTGAAACGGATTGGTTCTCGTATTCCTGTGCCCAAAAAGATGGAGTGTTCATCAATCGAATGGATCTATATGTTCCAGGGTGGTAGGGTTTGGAGTCTGTAGAGACTGAAGTCGGCCATCGTCAAAATCTTTGATAAATACATGTATCTAGCATGCTGATTGTTCTTAGGATACGTCGAGCTGCATTTAAATTGCGTTAGAAAAGTGTCTACATTAATCATACTTTTGATAACCCTATCGCAACTTGTTAGTCACCATATTTATCCAAGAGTATAACACGGTTGGCACAATTACATTTAATGCGCGTAAACATACAAACTTGGCCTGTTATTAGGTAACCAAGTTGTCAGGTTGGGTTATGTGCATTTTTCATGTCGGAAATAGTCAATTCTAATCCTCCAACTCTGTGTACGATTCAAGTCATTTTATCGCATCGCGCCATAAATTTATATGAACGCAAAAAATAAACGAACTTTGGTTCAGTCCAGTCAGATTTTTGAAGATTTCGAATTGAGACTTTGGAATTACTTCAAAATCAATTTTTTACATATTTAGGTTTAAATCAGTTTGATATTCTAAATAAGTTCAATTTGATTGGATATTATATCATTCGGTTCGGTTTGATCCAAAATATTTAGTGAAATTGAGAACGAACTGAAAATTGATTTTTTTTGAAAAAAAATCAAAACCGACCAAATGAACTTATGAACCAACCACGAACCGAATATTTCGATCGGTTTTTGTCGATTTTTTAATCACCTCTATATAATAGTGGATGGCCTTATAGGAAGTTTCTCCCCGATAGTTTCAAGGCCACTTTGGAGCCAACCCCTACCAAGGGCCAAATAGCCAAATCAAGGAACAAACAAACAACCAATCGCCGTAAGGACCCAGCGCTTGCCGACACGATAACCTGTGAACGTGGCCCTAAAGGTCCAAAAAATAAAGCTCAGGCTACTCTATACCGAGCTCTACTGTTTCATTATATGTTGTAATGGGTTGAGTCGGCATTGGATTGAGCCGTTAAGTTGGGCACAATCAAACCAATGAACTGGATTGAAAACCCGATATGATCAGCATAGTCTTCTGCAATCAGCCCGCTCCACGGGCATGCATTGTGTGCTTTGTGCCGAACTAATACTCTGATGACTCGGCCAATGTAGCTACACCTGTCTTCCAGGTGGCTCGGTCATGACACGTGGTGTCTGACCTAGCATCCAGTGAGTCATGCATTACGTCAATAGTAACGACGATTATTTCTGACGTTATCAAGAGCGTGCAAAAGTTTAGAGCCCAAGCTAGGTTCAACAAAGTGAAGTGTTAAAAGTACACTACATGTTTTATCTCTTTACTAAAGTATTTTCTGGTAAACTCTCCTTTTTCACGGACTAACTTAAGCATCAAAATACTTTCTGACTTATATCGGCTGGACGACACTAAATAATTCTCGCTTTCGCAATGCAAGAGAGATCTCAAAGAGTTTTTCAATCAAGTAACACGTCAGACAGTCAAACGAGTTTGACTGAACAAGTTACTTCAGACAGTCAAACGAATAAAGAACTCTATGTATATATATCACACTTCTCTTAAGCAACGCTGTGGGATGTGGCTTGTGCCAATCTGCTTCCATTTTTTCCCTTCGAGAGATATACCAATTACCAACCATCTACATCAGTAACAGTAATAAACACGAAATAGACATATAACCACATCGTCCAGAAAAAAGGGAATACAGAAACATCCAGTAACTATACAGGAGCATATTAGGCTTTATTAAGGCAACATGTCTGAACTTGCAAGGCATCATCCTTAACAAAAGAGAGAGAAGAAACAAAGTACAAGAAGCATCTCGACGCAGAAACAAGCAGGAAGAAGACAACACACCTCTACAAGAATTTTTCAATGCTGGTGGTCAGTGTTGATTTAGGAACAGCACCGATAACTGCATCTTTCTTCTCTCCTTCCTTGAAGATCATAACAGTTGGAATGCTACGGATCCCATATCGGGTTGCTATTGAAGGACTCTCATCGGTGTTCACCTTGTAGCATTTGAGCTTCCCAGTATACTGCTTTGCCAATTCGTCTATGACCGGGTGGATCATCCGGCATGGACCACACCACGGAGCCCAGAACTCGACTAGAACAGCTGAAGTGGATTCAAGCACAAGTGACTGCCAAGTTGAATCAGTGACAGGAGCAACTGCAGTCGTTAAAAGAAACGAATATGATATTCCACTTTCGTGTGAATCAGTAGTTTTCCAAATGCAAAGGCGGTAACAGCAATTGGATAGCATGGTATGCTTGATAAAAACTATTAGACGACTACTAAACAAGATGAAATTTCCTGTGGATAACAATCAAAACAACAAAAAATGAATACCGCAAGGTTGATCATGAATGTTATCAACAATGCTTTTTTAAAGTATCTAGAGTCGATTACATCAGTAGTCCCTATAGTTTAAGCGAAGTCTCCCTTTGGTCATCGGATTTAATCTCAACGATTTAACCATATTCTCAAGTTTCAATGTGAATGATTATGTACACATCAAGAGTGCATTTTAAAGGGCATACCGTAGCAATTTCATGAAATTCACATGCTACATATACACCACGGGTAAGGGCAATACCAGACAAAGCAACTGTTTCAATGAAGACCACATTACCAGATTCAGTGACGCCGTTAACCTCTGAAGCAGAAACCCATATTCTAATTACTCTCAAGAACTTCAAAAATTGCTAACAAACTGGATTTTGTCAATCAAATTCTAACACGGAGTGGTGTATAGGAAGAGTTTGGAAATTTAAGTGAGAAAAGTTTTGAGACCAAATGAACTATTAAACTCGAGCAACTCTTTGGTGACCTGCAGTCTGCACCATCTACAAACATACTTGAAGCTGCAGAAAGTATACACAACCAAAACACTCTTCTCTCTACGAACATGCATATCCACATCTATGTCAGGTGGCGTTCAAACTTAACAACCCGCAAACATTATATATTCTGAAAAATTGACTGAAGAACACTAAATGCAGGGTACGAGGTGGTAGTAAGGAAACTGCAATCGCAGAGGTAATGATGTAACGTCAATCTTGTGGTGTTGTGTGCTTCTCTTTTCCATTAGTAATATTTTACTCAGAAAGGCATGACACAAATCAAACTGTTCTTGAGAGGAATGCATCTGAACTTGCGGCAAACCTGGATTTTTACATTACTGGCCAGAGAAGCCTATGTTACCTCACTGTAACCAAACTCACAATACTTAGGCATGAAAGTTTAGAGTCATCACCTCTAGCTGCCAAGCGAATAGCTTCATGACCACATAACAGAACTGTTGTGTCAACGAGAACAGAAGTTGATCTAGATGAAAAGATTGGAATTTTCCCTTGGATGTTGTGAGGGATTTTCAAGTGTTTAGAATCTGAATTTCGTCCTACTGTCCTACTCTTCTTTTTCCATCTCTTTCCCCTGCGTTTGTTCTTTCTTTCTTACTTCCTTCCTCCCTTCCTTCCTCTATCTCAACCATCCTTATTTATTGTCTACAATTTGTAATTTACTCCCCAAGAAAGCACATGCACATGATTGTTTTCTATCAGGATTACAGCGAAGACAGATGAAAGGAACATATTGGAACTCAGTTGAAGCCGCCAAAAATTATAAACACTGCGTTCCTAGTAACCAAAATATCCTCTACCCACCTAAACAATTGAACCTGAAACACACACAAAAGTAATCCTCAACAGCCGCCCCCTCCAATTGCAAATGCCACCTTAACAATGTTTTCTTTTTGCTGGGCACCGGAGCAATGGTGTTAACACCACATAAGTTAAAAGAGTCTCTATTTCAACAGTAAGTATGATAGCGAATCTGTAATTTCATCATAAGTTCACAACCATCGTTGACTTAATAACTTCTTGTGATTTTCTGATGATAAATCATGTTTTTAATCATATTTTCACGTTCACATACAGAGGTTATCTTAAGAAACAAAGGTTCCATCAAAACATCTGTCATTTGGGGCACCCTAGAAATTTATCTTTGTGCCCAAAATTTACATTGAGGAATATCCAGGATTAGTTGGGCACTCTAACAAGATGGAACAGGGCAAGGAACAAGTAAAAACCAAAAAAAAAAAAATCCAAATAAGTTTACTAGAATGTGAAGCGATATGTGGGTGATTCCATCAGCTCTCACAGGCTATAATCCCTCTAAGATCTGTTGTGGCCCCAGGCCCACATTCAATTCCCAGAATATTATCCTTTTCCCAAATTTTAAAGTCTTGAATACAAGGTTGTCTTAAAGGCTTGAATATACAACCCATCTGTTTAAATCGTGACAAAATAAGTGAGGGTATTTGGCATGAATAAGCTAGAAACGTCCAAAGAAGTATGGAATAATTCATCTAAGAGAATGGTGCTACAATGCTTATCACGCATAGCCCCAAAAGAAATTGCTTTGCTTTCCCAAATTTACAGCTGAACACGAAAGAAGTACAAAAAGCAAAAAAACCAAGATGTCAGAGCCTTTAAACTGATCAAGTTCGGTAGCAAACAATGTTCATGCATATCCAACTGCGATGTAACACTGCCAATTGACTTCACTGTAAAAAAAAAAATTCACTCCATACAGTTTTGTTGAGAAGGGTAACTAGTTAAAGAGCATAACACAAAAACTACAAGGATGAAAAAATTGACTCGGAACACATTTCGTGGTTTCAGCCTAGTCCAACGGACACAGTTCAATGTAATAATTTGTATCCAATAAGTACAGAGTGGCAGGCAGCTTCCCATCAAAGGGTGGTTAAAAAATCTAGTAGCTGAAGACTAATGTTTGTATTACCATTCCAATTTTGAATATAACAACCTGAATACTTCTCAAAAGGAAAGCAATAAAAAAAAAAAAACTAAAAAGGCAGTAAAACAAAGCTTGTGACTTTCCTAGGCTGAAGACTAGGATTTTACCCACACAGATAAATGGCAATAGAGATGTAGAGCGGGAGGAAAACAATAAACAATGGCCACGAGAGAAGCTAGGATAACCATCAGTTATGTTATGCATTCGACATTTGGGAAGCAGATCCTTAGCAATGCTTAATAATGCAAAAATAGTTTCTGCAGCATGTTAAATTGGCTGAATTGAGACCCAGATTAGGCATGAGGCTACATTATGAATCCCAAAGAATAATTTTTTAGCGTTTTAACACAACAATTGGTGGATGTGTTTGTTGTCTGTCCAACAACGGAACCCAGAAAACATGTGGGATACACATTATCTTGCATATATAGTAGTGGTTATCCTCTCACTATTAGTCACCGGTAGGATGACTCATCTTGTAGTATTACATATCTCCTAATTAGTGGTCTGACAAGTCAAACATGGACTTCTGACAACCTTGATTTCAGTATATCTAAGGGAAACACATGCATAATGGCCACACGCTCAGAGGCTTAATGCAAGTATTCACTAGCCAGCCACACGGACTTCAATACTATATCCCAACCTTTTAATGTTGGAGTTATAGTCTTAGTTCAGATATCACAAGTTCCTCAATGAGCACATTGAAAATCCCCTTCATCGGTTTTCAGGCCTTAAAATCACCCTGATTAGTATTTGTTTAATCAGGATTCCGTAGTACATATTTACCTTTTGGCTGTGTATCCTACGCCCAACAATCATTGCAATGGATTTTGGGAACGAATTCACTGGCATTTGGTTATGCTCAAATGGTCAAGTGGGTAGCTGTCACTGTGTTAGAAGCTGAAGCATCGTAAGGCCACCTAAACATCAAACAAAAGCATGTTCTGGACCTTCTGGTCCATGTGGTGTATTGTTATGACTCAGAGTGTTGTTTGGTTATAACTAACAGTCCTGTTGGCTACGACCTACAATTGTGACCTAAACAACCAGTCCAAATGCATTTGATCTAAATCCACCGGACATCGTCAAAATTCCAGCAAATTCTGTTTCCCGTCGAGTTGCGGTCACGGGATCAAATACGCAAACAGAAGTAACTTCGACATAAATAGCATATTTGGCATGAACTAAAAGCAGATTAGAATCAAATCTAACCTTCAACAGCCGTCTCTTGAGCCTCGCATACAATTCGACTCCCACGGCGACCGAGTCTCCGGCTCATGAATCTCTGAGAGCTATTCATATAACTACACTGGATCTTTAGACCTCTGACTTCCGGCAAGTTGACCGATCTGCAGCTGCCGGAGAGTGCACGAGCTGAGGAACCCCCCGTAGGAGCCAACGTAGCCGCAGGAAAACCGGTGGCCCGAGGGACAGTGAGGGTTTCGAGTACACCAGCCATCGAACTAGACGATCGAAGCTATAGAGGTAGAGAGGTCAGATGTTAGAGAGAGAGGGAGGGAGCGCTGGTGGTGGTTGTTTGTTTGGTTGTATTCGAGGAGTGGATGACAACTGATCAGTGAGAGTAGGACGGATGAGAGAGAGTATGATCAAAGCCTACGTGGATTGCACTTGCCAGGCGGACACGTATAGGTTTTGGATTGGCTCCTGGAAATGGGCCTGTGGGCCTCCTGCAATAGGGGTGATTATTTAATTGGGCCAATCTGAGGCAGGAGTGTCTCATGTCCATTTAGTCCAGCATTAAACTATTGTGAATTAATTCTGACCTCAAAATCATGGTCGAGTGAGTAATCGGTCTGATTTGTAATAATCAATTTAGTTAGGTCATAAATTGACCAGTCTCATTGTGAAATTTTCAACTCAAATCGATTATACCTGACCAATATTAAACCCTCCATAAAATTGTTAGGATAGATATGTGGGATTGTTGTAGACGGGATATGCACAAGTGTGAGTCTTAGATCCAAACGCATGCTTGGCCTATCTTCTTCGTTAGGGACGAGTTGGATCGAGCCCAATTCAGGATAGGTGATGTTGGATTGTAAGGTTTGTCGAACCCATCCTAGCGTGTGTCAATTCTTGTTGGGCGAACGGTCTTTGATCGGGTTGAACCTCCTCATACAATTGGTACACATGATGAATCATGGCGTGAATCTCCAAAGTGATATTGCTCGGTCGTGTTGTCATGCACTCGATACTTGGCATAGTCAGGTCAAGGTGTATTCCCCACGTCACGAATGGTTGTTTAGGAAGATATGGGGACGTTGCAACTGCCGGACATCGGGGCGTTAGCACCCGATTCACACGAACGCAGGGCACGTGGTGGAAGCACAATGATTTATGGTCTACGACGCAACATTTTCAACTGGCTCACCCAGTGCTTTGTTAGGATTCTCTATAAATAGAGCGGTGGTACTCTATTATCAAGTACGCGTAAAAATATCACTCAAGCCTTTAAGTTGGTTTATCCTCTCTTACCACAAAACTAATTTAAGCATTAAAATGTCCACTTAAGACTCAATCGTGATCAACACTAACATAGAACATTGCAACAAGATGGAAGAAAATCTAAATAAAGAAACTAATGAGAAGGAAGCGAAAAGTGGAATTCAAACTACATAAAAAAATTTACCTTAAACCGATTGAATTTAGTATTTTGTACATACAAACCGATTGAACACAAATCGATTTCAAATATAAACTTAGCACCACTTATCATTGTGTGTTGCTTTGATAATTGAAAGCATTCTGCCTTACTTGGGTGCTTGGTTTATGCTTAGGGATGACTGGCTTCCTTCCATCAGGTTTTTTGTGCAATTGCCTTTGGGAATAATCAAATATGTCTGTTTGGCAGGTTGATGCTGTTCTTTTAGCGCAGCAGATTCGGAAGAGATTTGTCAACCAGGTAAGAGTTGCATGTTCTTTTCCTTGCTTATTTTCCCTGACATATCTATGGACTTGCTGTTGTTGGTGAGGCTAGGCATGCTGAATGTAATTCGACCACCTGCTGTTCATCCTTTTCTGAATGTTGATGCTCTGTCTGCTTTTAGAACAGAGGACCAGCAAATTTATTTTGATTCTTGTTAGTTCTTTTATCTTTCACTAGCGGTCGGTGCCCACGCACTTTGTGTGCGGAGAATAAAAACATAGAAGATAAGAATCCAAATTAGGAATCCAACCGCCATGATAGAGGAAGTAAAAGGAAGATTTTTTTAGGACTTTAGTTATACCTAATTACTCCGTTAAGTATTGAGTATAAGATCTGAAAATATCCTTTTTGATCATGAATTTTTTAGAAAAATAAAATTGTGAGCCGGGCTTAAAAAAAGATTCACACCAAAAGATGTGTTCTCTTTATAATAGTATAGATCGGAACTTGAAACAGGAGCACTTGTTAGAGAATACATATCTCTTACATGTTATGCTTAAATTCGTTAACCAATGCATGTGTTGTGGCAGAAAAGGTCCATTTCACAGTCATGCCCTCATTCATTTCACAGCCATATTTCATTAATGACCAACCATACTTTGAGATATTGTAATCTTCCAAGAAGTCAAAGAAATTTTCTTTGAAGGATTCAAGCCAAATCTTCAACACAGACTGGTTTATATTGTTTCGAAAATTGGCTTTGAGGTTTCATAACATGTAGGTTAAGACAGCAGGACAGAGGGTAACATTTGAGTATCATGG
>JABCMJ010032449.1:0-29755 GCA_014822125.1 Arbutus unedo | reverse complement strand
ATGGAGATGATTGCTTTGGAATTTCGGATATTTGAAAATCGTCACTCATGACGCATACTCAAAAGGACAACCAAAGCTACTATGATCGTCACCCATGACGCATGAGATAAGGATGCCAGCACATTAGATAAGAATGCCAGCACAAAAACATCTTCTTTATTAAAAGGAAGCTTCTCCGTACTACTGTTTCACTTTTTGCTATAAAGTAGGAAGTTTCCCCATACTACTGTTTTACTTTTGCTGTAAAGTTGCTTGGCTGTTATGTAAATTAGCTTTCATTTGGGTTTGTCATTTATTTGCATTTTATTTGGTCGAACTTTCAGTCCTATATAAGGCCATATATTCGTAGTTTGTAGTCAGAGTGATTTGGAAGATTACAATAAAATAAGCTTTTGGAGTTCTAATCCAGGCTTCTCTCCTCTCTCCTTTTTCTACTTTCCTTCTGTAAGATTTCTTATTCATACTCCTACATATTGTCATCATATCTCCATAATCACATATCATAGCTATCCCTGTATATTAGTTTGAATAGTGAATAGTGATTTTGATTTAATTAGATTAGGTACATGTAGTTACTAAGAATTGATGTTTTAATAATAAGAGTAGTAGTCTAATTTCATCAAAATTATTTAATTAATTTTTTTCACATTTATTAAATTTATGTTAAATTTTTATAAATTATTAGTTCAATTTGATGAGATAAATTTAAAAAATAAAAATTTGGAACTAAAAGCTTAAAACAGTTAACTAAGTACAAAAATAAATCAAACTGATAAATATTTTTAAAATAGTTGAGACCACTTAATAATACAAAACAAATAACATAAAAATACTACAATGATTTATTTAAAGAAAAATAAAAAAATAATTTTAAGAAGTTAGGCATTTTTATATTTTCTGTTTTTACATTTAATTTGTATTTTTTTATATTCTTGTATCTATAGTCGAGATGAATTACATTTAATTTGTATTTTTTCATGTTGCATCTATAGTCGAGACGAATTAATAATACAAAAAATGTAAAAAAAAGTATTATGACAATTTATTTAGAGAAAAATAATAAAAATAGTTTAAGAAAGTTAGACGTTTTTATATTTTATATTTTTTAAAATTTAATATATATTTATTTATATATTTAAAGATTTATAGTCAAGATGAATTAATAAGACAATTTATAGTTAAGTCATAAAACAAAAAATTTAAAATAAAGCTATTATTACGATTTATTTAGAGAAAAATAAAAAAATAATTTTGTCAAAGTTAGGCGAAATACATAAAATTACTCCTCCCTTCGCCGAAGTACTGTTAGTCTACCGTCGAGGTTTCTCTCTGCCCCAACTGGACATCCGTGACGTCGTCAGTCGAGCATTCTCTCTCTCTCTCTCTCTCTCTCTCTGTGCTTTTGTGAGCTCTATCGAAGCAAGTCGACTACAATGGCGACTGAAAATTTGAAAGCAGCAGTTACAGGTATACTCTCCATCTCCCTCTCTCCCAATCCAGTCGACGCAGGCATACATACGGCACGGTTGTCTCGTCAATTGCACGTCTCTTTCGAGTGGTTACCGTGACCTAGCATCTTGTAGGTCACTGAGATTTGGAGTTAGTGTATTAAACCATCGATTATTTTTTTGCTGGCTTCTCGATTAGTATGGCGTTGAACCCAAGATAGCTTCTTTTCTTGTGCTTTCACTCTCGTACCTCTTATTCCTCTGCTGGTCTGAAGAAATTGCTGAGGATTTGTTACTTGTGGAAAATTTTAAGTGTGAGATAGCGTTTCCAGTTGTACTTTTTGCTAGGGTGAAAGGAAGGTAGTTTTCTCGACTTTGAAAGGTAATTTCTCTCATAGAGGTAAATTCTATTTCGAGGCTTCCTCTGTTGGAAAACTTTTCAATTAAAGGAGATGAGGTATGTTCTCGATCACCGAAGGTGACTAGTCAGGTAGAATTGGCATTTTAAGTTTTGGCTTGGCTAATCTCATTTTGCCCGTACTTGACGAAAATCTCAATGACTTTGACAAAACGGTTGATTTGGCATCTTTTATGGCTGTTCTCAAACGTTTCTTCTTGAGTCCCTAATTTAGTGACCAATGGGTATTTTGGGTTCCCTCTTCGGGTTGTTCTGGTACAAGTTGTTCTTGACAAAATGATTGGTAGTCAAGATGCTCCCTCATTTTTTCTTTGTAAATGGATTGGGAAAGCGATTGTGCCTTTTAAAGTTTAGGTCTTTACACTGTATGTGGCTCATGGAAGTGTCATTTCAAACTACATCTTTCAAATTGGGGGACCCAGTCACAATTTTTGGCTTCAATGGTGTATCGCATATACCAAGAGGAGGAATCTTGGACCCTTTGTTTTTTTATTGTCCATTGGCAGGGCATGGGTCATGCCATTCAGTTTATTTTCTTGGGTGGCCTTAACCACTTGCTCTCACGCTCTATCAACCAGCTTTTTAGGGGTTTTGGATGCTATAAGATGTTGAGTGCCTCGTAGAATTGTATTTTCTCCCTAATTATAGGATATGCTATAAGATGTTGAGTGCCTCGTACAATTGTATTTTCTTTCTAATTATAGGATATCTGATAACTTTGCCTGGAACAGAATGCTAGGCTATTTGTGGAGAAGTTTAAGTTATTGAATCTCTGCGGGATCAGGTTTGTTAGTTATCATCTTTGCGGACTTCGGTCCCTCTTCCGTTTAGGAGGGATACCGTTGTTCACAAGTTGTGGAGATTGGAGGGTGGTGTGCATTTTGTAGTTTGAGGCCTTGTTCTTTCGGTTTCTTTTGTACGTGTTTTTGCAGGGGTCTTCTTGATCCTCATTTTCTTATACTTTCCTGTGCTCTACTTTTTT
Source organism: Arbutus unedo (assembly GCA_014822125.1). NCBI lineage: Eukaryota > Viridiplantae > Streptophyta > Magnoliopsida > Ericales > Ericaceae > Arbutus > Arbutus unedo. The sequence continues at coordinate 26,907 of JABCMJ010032449.1, read as the reverse complement.
CTTTTGTCTAACAAAATTTTTTGTTGGAAAAAACAGAACGATCAAGCAGATCGTTTCTCTTTTAGAAGGATCAGGAGGAGTAGTTGTAGTGGGCAGATGTAAAATGGAATTGATATTATGATTTTCGTAAGCTATTATTTTGATTTTGACCACCTTGAGGATAGATGCTTCAGGTCAGACTAAAAAATTGTGTATTTATTCTCGTTAGGTATTAGTTTCACCGTTAAATGAGTTGAAATCTTCATTTTAGTTCCTTGATAGATTTAAGCTCGTGAACATTGCGTTGATGAAAAACTACTGTTTAGTTTTTCTCCCTTAGGATCAATAGTATTTTACCACTTGCACGCATGCGCTTGCACAAGCATGGTTACACTTTGGGTGAGAATTTAGAGTTGAACTTAGTGCTTGTATTCGTGATGTATCATGATGATTTGTATGCTCTATAGCATCATTGCTTCTTAGTAGAAAAGTAAATGAAATGAAGAAAAGAGTGAATATAGTGTTGCATGTCTTTTCGGGATTTTCACTTGTTAACTTGGCCCCTTGCCTCATCAAACAGTGCGCATTCTTGTCAAATAGTGTAGTATTCTAGAGATGACATTTTGCGGCTAGCTTAAGTTCGTAGCTCCATAGGGGTGTCTCCATACCTAGTGGCCTAAGGGTGAGTTGCATTCCCTGGCTATGGCTTGGCAAGCTCCTGGGTGTGCAACAACTGCACGCATCCACTCTTTTTAGGAATAGGAATATAGATGCGGCGCTGTCATTGAGTAAAGAGATTTATACATTTTTTTTTGGGAATCCAAGGTTTTATTAAACAACAAACACTACGAAGAAACAAGGAAGGCATACCTTCCAAATGCATTAACTTACCAACTACAAACAATTGAGAACATGAAAATGGTAACTTTAAGAGGGATTTGCCAAGAATGGAACATGGCAGGGTTGAGAGGGAAGGGCTTAATATAGGAGAATCGAGAGCCCTTAACCCTAACATCATATCTAATCGTATGCTTAGCGGTGGAAGAGGGTATTATCTTGTACGCATGGCTGCCTGGGAAAATTTGCTCATAACATTGTGGAAAATTTTTCCCAGCTTCCCAATAAGTCAGTTCGCTTCAGTATCCCAAGTGTGGCGAGGCTTAGAAATGCCACAAAGTAAGGCATACTTGTTGCAACACTGCTCAAGAATAAGGGCATTTAAAAAATAGCTGATGATGGCTTTCACCTTCTAGCTTGCGAAGAGAACAAACATGAGAACTTTGAATACAGCAGTGATTGATCTTATCTTCAGTTGTAATACTTCCTTTAATAGCCAGCCAAAGAATAATGCTATGTCTAGACTCTAGGAATGGATTAAGAAAACCAATTACAAACTAGATGGTGCCAGTGCACAACGGGAGAATGAGTCCTTATAGCATTTGAGGTAGCTGCAACTTTGTGCATGGAAGAGGTCCAGAGGCTGAAGCTGTCCAATACATCTGACAAGGCTTCATGCAATTTTGGTTAAAAGTGGTTAATAGAGGAGGGAGAGACCAAACCCACTAACTATTGTAAATGATAGAGGATACTTTAGCATCAAGAGGAATCCATAAGGATGGCATAATTCTTGAGCCAAAGTAGTTACTAAGAGGCCCTTGAGGAAGCCAACTGTATACGAGTTAAACTTGTTACATCCATTACCAATATAGTTGAGTGTATCTAAGATAGGATGTTGAGATGGATTTGTGGTAGGAAGATAAAATTAGAAATGAATACATTTGTGAGGTGGTATGAGCTTATTTCCACGAAGCAAGGGCGGGGGAGCAGAGACTTATAGAAGCTCCTCATTTGGGAGCGCTGGGAGGAGCTTTAAGGATAACTACGAAAATATTAATATGCAAAATAAGTAATATCCTGGCTCTTGATTCGTGTAAATTGCTTATTTTTGTACAGAATATAAGTAACTACTACGTTTATACCAAGTAGTTGAGCAAATTTGGATTAATATTTTTCTAGTATCTTTTAATTACTACATATTCTCTTTTGCTTGGTATCTTATACTTTTTTGTGTGATTTATACGCTTAAGAGGTTTTATCTTGGTTGGGAGCGAGCTTCCTTCTCAATGGGAGCAAAGTTCCGAGGAGAGTTTGAGTTGGGAGCACGGGAGCGAGAATCTGAGGTGGATTCGCCAACCTGGTAGGAGGTTCCTCTTACTAAGTGTAGGAGTAGGGTGAGTCGAAGATTAGTTGACAGGAGATATTAAGTTGCTTTAGTTTTAGACAACCTAGATTATGGGGTGCAATGGTAAGGAAGAGTAATGTGACCCTTGAAGGTTGAGATGCTAGGGGGAGTGAGGACCTTAAATGACGTAGGTTTTCTTGTAGAAAAGATAGGATTCAGTTAATTTGAACTGAGCATATAGCTCATGACATTAGTGGAATGGCGTAGAAATGGATTCGTTTAGCCGGCGTCAATTAATTGAGACAAGGCTTGCAAGCATACATTTCATGCTTGTTTGAGTAATAGCAATGAGATTTCGATTGGAATAAGTTCGGCAGCGGATCAAGAAATCTTGATTATCTTCTCTATCGAATGAAAGTGGAGTCTAGCAAATTCCAATTGAATGAAATCTGTAGTCCCAATCCGAGTGGTTAATAATGCTCGTAAGTATGATGGTATTTCTTATGCAGCTTGATTTGGTCTTTCTTTCCTTTCTTTATTTTATTTTTTATTTCCTCTGATGAGATAATGGATATGATGTTAATACAGATGATTGACCATGTGGATGCTCTTCAAAGTTTCGTCGAGTCTACAAAGAGATGTTGCTCCTTTATGAGTGGATTGCTCTGCAGCTTACTTTCTCGACATGGCACAAATCTAGTGAGTGAAGATTTGTCGCGTCAAATGGTTGGACGAAGACTTTATATTTTCAGCTTCTCCTGCCCTATTGTCTGATATTGATCAGGATATTCCATTGCAGGTTGGCTCACCATTTGGTGGTTCTGAAAAATTAGTTCCAGAAAGAATTCCTTATTCAACTGTAATGGATTCTAGGGAGACTATAGAGATTACTTCGTCTGGTAGTGATTCATCATCTTGGGATCTAGACGAATACAAAGAAATACTAGATGCATCGTCACCTTTGAGGGACTCTGCGTCGTCTGCCAATCACAGGGTCCTTCCGCAATGGGATTCTGCAGTTGGTACTTCTTCAAGGGGTAATGCTTAGTATTTTTCTTGTCTTGAAATCTGTACATTCCCCTTGCCTCTTGTTGCCAATAACCCGGTTTTTGATTTGTTCAGGTCATGTAGGACCTTCTCAACAGGTTTCCTCTCGTAAGCGACCATCTACTACTAATGGAAGCTATTCAAATGTTCACAATCGTACAGAGGCTAAGATCCAGACATATCCTAGTTCTGGTAAATATGTTGGAACCTCAAATCTTCATGCAACCAGTGCTGAGAATTCTAAGAATTATGAGGAGAATGGTAATGTGGTTTGCCAGCAAAGTTGCAGACTATTCAAAGTTTCACTTGTTTATTGATGCTGAACTTATTGTATGCTTGGTGCAGTTTACGAAAAACATCCATCTCAACAAGTTCTTAAGAGGACCCTTCCTACATCCCTCCAGCCATTTCCACTTGGTTCTGGATCGAGCAATTTTGTGGAGAATGTTAGTCACGGTCAGGTTCATGATACTCGTGGAAAATCTCATCATTATAGACGGCAAAATCTAATCAACAGCAAGAGCCATAAAGACCATTTTGGAAGGGGCAGTGATGATGATGTTATCGTGTATGACAACAGTGGGAATAGAATACTACCTCCATCCTTGATGCATGGAAAGTCTGTTTCGAATACACCATATATCAGTTATAACGAGCCTATACCTCGTCCTGTTTTGGGTGAAGAAAGGGCTGTTGGAAGTGATGAGAGACTAATTTACCAAGCTGCCCTCCAGGTACTTTCACTGTTCAGGACTTCACGTTGTAACTTTAATTGCTTTTGTATGGTATGTGAAGAGATATGAACTTTGATTTCCCCCCACATTATATGCCTAGATGAATTGGTGTCTGCTTGGTATACTAGGAATTGCTGTGTTTAATGTTCGTAGTTGCCTGATTGGGAGAGAAACATGGACTGAAAACATCTTTCGTTAATGACATCCTTGAAGCACCGGATTGTTAACAGTTGATGGATTCTGTTCATGATCTTTTGCAGGATCTTAACCAACCTAAAGTTGAAGCAACTTTGCCTGATGGTCTTTTGTCTGTCTCTCTTCTAAGACATCAGGTTCTCTCTATCTTTTTTAATTTGATTTTATATCTTTCGTTTAATTTATTTTCCATGTGCATTTCAACTTTGTTCTCCAAGATGGAATTTTTTTTTTTTTTGGGTTTCAGAAAATTGCTTTGGCTTGGATGCTTCAGAAGGAAGCAGCAAGTTTGCATTGTTTGGGTGGAATTTTGGCTGATGATCAGGTTAATAATTAGTAGTGAGGTTGACCTCACAAATGTCTTTATTTATGGTTTTTTGCTTTGAATCCTTTAGAATTTTCTGCTGAGACTCATTGCGCTGTTATGTCACAGGGCCTTGGTAAGACTATCTCAATCATTGCCCTTATACAGATGCAGAGATCTTTAGAATTGAAATCTAAAACAGAAGGTGAATTCAATCATAAAACTGAAGCCTTGAATTTGGATGATGACGATGACAATGGCAGCATCACTCCGGATAAAGGCAAGCAAACCGGAGAATCTGATGATATTAAATTAATTCCAGAAGTGACTACTTCTAATTCAGAGTTCCGGAGGCGAAGGCCTGCAGCTGGGACATTGGTTGTGTGTCCTGCAAGTGTTCTTAGACAGTGGTCCAGGGAGCTGAAAGACAAAGTTGCAGATGAAGCCGAACTTTCTGTTTTAATTTATCACGGAGGCAGTAGGACAAAGGATCCTCTTGAATTAGCTAAGTATGATGTTGTTCTCACGACATATGCCATTGTGACTAATGAAGTTCCAAAACAACCTTTGGTTGATGAAGATGATGATGATGTAAAAACTGGGGAGAAATATGGAATATCTTCAGAGTTCTCTAATAAAAAACGGAAAAGTATTGCTAGTGTTAGTAAGAGACGCAAGAAGGGTAAAACGGGATTAGATATTTCTGCTATTGATGGTGATTGTGGTGCACTTGCAAGAGTTGGTTGGTTTAGGGTGGTACTAGATGAAGCTCAAACAATAAAGAATCACAGAACACAAGTGGCTAGAGCATGCTGCGGCCTTAGAGCAAAAAGAAGGTGGTGCTTATCTGGAACACCTATACAGAATGCAATTGATGAACTGTATAGCTACTTTAGATTCCTGAAATACGATCCGTATGCTGTTTATAAATCATTTTGCCAGCAAATAAAGTTTCCAATTTCAAGAAACTCAATTCATGGTTACAAGAAGCTTCAAGCCGTTCTAAGGGCTATAATGTTACGCCGGACGAAAGGTGAATTCCCTGTATTCTTTTTCTATTAAATGAATTACATTTGTTTTGAGTAGATCATCGATGTTTTGGACGACAAGACTGGATGTGTGATGATATATCCCAGTGTATCCTGTTTCCAATGTACTAAAATTATGTTTTAACATGGATTGACATGAACTGTATTTTGAATTATTTCCACGTTGTTCTGGAAGTGTTTTTGTTACATCATGCTAGTTCAGCTAGGCATTGGAGCTGTGCAGTTTTACTTTTCCTGAAATGTACAATATGAGATGCCCAAATCATGGAGCCACCATTTTATGAGTATATCTGATTACAGTAAAAACCTGTATCCAGAACTTGTGCTCCTGCATAGCTTATGATTTATTTGAACAACCCCAAGGCCATCTGATCTCTTTGTTTAGTTGTTGGCTGTCCTTCTTCAAATGAAAGCACGATTGACTTTTACATACAGAGGTTCTGTAACAAAAAAACTCCAAGCTGGAGAAAATAATAGTGGTTACTAGATTTGGATTCTCAGGTACTTGGTCCTGAGTCTCCTGACACACAAGAAGACAAATATCTCTAACCAAAACATAGGATTTGAGAGGTTGTTTATGGAAATGAGAAGTTATTTACAACTGATAATTCAAAAAAAGATTCACTAACACCTGCAAAACTTGGACAATGCGAAGATTGGGTAATTAAGGGAGATGCTCAAAAATAAAGGCATGCCTAGGCCACAAGAAAGCCCCAGATCTATCAGGACTCAAAGAAAGCACTTTATTGTGTGATAGACCCAAAGAAAACGTTTGGATCATGCCTTTTAGTAGGCTCCAAAGTCAAGAATTTGCATGCCTTAGGATCGATTCATATGTATATATGGTTATCTTCTATTTTTCAGTGATATGGTCAAAACTAGTTGATATGCTTTGTATCATATCAAAGTCTTGAAGCGGAGTTAATGATTTTCTTTGGAAAAGTAATACTTCAAATCATATGTATTATCCTGCTCTATAGATTCGTGAACTATTGTTGACTACTTAAGTAGAGATCCTCATTGATTATTTCTTAGTATTAACCAAGAACTAGTTTTGAAGCTGCAAGTAGCTTTTGTCGATGACATGCGTATTGATTATCATATTCTCTTGGTTGATACGTCAATAGGTTCATCCTTTTTCTATTATGTTTCGTGTTTCAAATTGCTTCATTTGCACATCTATTTAGTGCATATTTCTCTGACATATCTTATTTTCTTTGTTTTTTCTTGTCATGTGTACATCTTCCTAGGTAGTGAGAAGAATGTTTGCTTTGGGAGGATATGTGGATGGATGGTCTTTTGCTCATCCATCCACATATTTGTGAATAGTCATGTATGGAAAACAATGTGCCAATTGGAGTTTTGGTTTGTCTTATTTTGTTTTCTTTTGGTGGACACTCTATCCACCTTTCTACTCCCTTTTCTTTTTCGAATGATATTTCCTTTGTGGCTAGAAATGGAAAGAAACAAAAGTTGTTGGTGACATTTTTCCGTCGTGGAGTTTGTGATAGGTGATGTAATTTCAAGATTTAGGAGCACTTAGGGGAGCGTCTTTGCATCCTGTATAATACGTAAGCCAACCGTAAGAAATATTTTTTTGTTAGGCCTAACATATGTTGAAGTAGCATAGAACCACTATGGCTAGCTCAGTGCCAAAGCTCGAGACTTCTCTTCAAGATGTCTAGGGTTTGAATCTCTAGGGGTGGACAAATGGTTCATATCATTCCTATCTCTCTTTTGAGGTTGCTGCCCCCCAGCCTTAGTCATGGTAATTATCACGTATACGTGGGACCCGTAGGACCGGGGGACTACATGTACTTGGACATAACCGGGCGAACCCCCTGACACCCTCGTCATGGTAGTTATGTATATAAATGTGTGTGCTTGCTTGTGTTAAGTGTACATAAGTTTTGGAGATAGCTGTCATCAATATTAATATTTTTTGTTGGATGCATATCGTACTATGCAAGTATGAAGTACTGTATTATATTTGAGGAATTCATATTCAATATTCTAATAGATATAGTAAATTTTCTCTTACTTTGTAGCGTTTCTTTTGTTGCTTTGGGATTGTAAGTTTGGGAGTTCTAGCTTGATTCTTATTGTAATTCACGGAATTGAGGTTCTGTAGTAGATCTGCAACATACGTGACAGCATATTAGGTTCCTGCAACTAAGCACCATTAATTGCACCAAAAGATTGACATTGTCCACATTGAGCATAAAGCGAACCACAATGAACCAGAAAAATCATTAGACAAGACTCTTGTAGCCGATAGTTGGGCTGAGGCTTTGAGGCTGAGTTTGAGTTTGGAGTGCAGTAAGGTTGTTGTACTAACTTAGTTGCCATAGAGTTGTTGTGTACAAGTAAGCCTGGAATAATTACTCAATAAAGTGGCCAAGTAAATGTCCTTGAGGTATAGGTTTTTAGCTGTCAGATATCTGCTGGTTCACATATCATCAGTGGTTAAAATTCATGGTGAGTAACTGGAAAAGTGGGTAGAGATGATGTTTTAGCCTTGTGACTTTTAGTAACGAGTGATATGCTTTTTGTTTTATGGCTGTTTTTAGTTAATAATTTAATTAGAGAGTTGTGAAGAAGTTTATTTTCAACATTTTTTGTTTTTTCAATTTCTGGGTGCTCACATTTCGGGTCTTTTGTATCTGTTAGGCCTTTTTGTCCAATTTAAGATCATTGTGGAATGATGGGAGAATTGTATATTTGACTACTATGGAGTTGGATGTTATGTACAATTCAAATGCGGACTAAATATGAAGTGTTATCCTGATAACTTTCCGCTATACAGTTGTGTCCTTTTGCTTCATTGGTCAGTTTTCCTGTATTTAGCTAATTATCTGCAATGTGAGTGTGAATGGAGTTTTGCATTTCTTGAATTTTGGACTTTGGTTTAGTGCTACTTTGTTGTTCTGTTGTTTCTGAATTTTTTCAATCAGATGTACACATTCCGTACCTACCGTGTATTTCCAACCATTTTATTTATTTGTTTCTGGCCACTGTCGGCCTGTGTTTCCTCAGGCACATTAATTGACGGGGAGCCGATTATTAGCTTGCCACCAAAAACAATATGCTTGAATAAGGTTGATTTCTCTCCAGAAGAGCGGGCTTTCTATGCAAAATTGGAAGCTGATTCACGCTCACAATTCAAGGTGCTTCTCTCTTTTTTGGTTATTTATTTTCTGTTTCTATGCTTTGGTTTTGGTTAGCTGCTTCATGTTTCGTATGTTGTTATTTAGTGAGCTTTAGAATCCTTGTGCTGGATGGTGGGTTAATAATTAAGTTACACTTGGTGTAGGGTATTGCTCTCTCAGCTTCTGAAACTACGAATATTTGTTGATCAAATAACTAGGGATAGCAGATTTTTTGTGCATGAAATACATCAAGCTTGAGGTGAAATATAACCATGTTATACTCTAGGCATTTATCCTCACTTTGGACCTATGTTCGCTTGCTCTTTTTTCCCTGACTTACCAAGTATGCTGCTGCTTATTGGTTGCCGCATGGAACTTTCTGGGCATCTGGAGGCACATAACTGCGCAGACGTGATTTGCATGCTTGCTTGTTTTCATAGAGGTGCATTTAGAGTACTGGACAAGGATAAGCCCAGATGCAAGCAATCCCCCTCCCCCCTTTATTCAAATATGAAAAGAAAAACAAGCTCAAAATCATAGAGGAGCACTAAAAGTGAAACTAATTTAATGGAGCTTGCAACTGTTAGAATTTCTGCTGGGGTCTGCCATCTTTATGTCCATGCAATTTTCTCTTCAATCTACTCTCTATTCAGGGTGATAGTTTCAGATGTATGAGCAAAATCCTTTTGTAACAATTCGGATAGTCTCCAATCTGAAATACTGATAATAATATCTGCGTACCCAAACCAAAACAAACCAAGCGTCGTCTCCCAATCAATTGGAGTTGGCTACTTGGATCTTTTTTCTCCATTCTGCCATCTTAAGAGCTATAAAATCAACTCAAGTTTAGTAATTATATATAATTTTTTATTGAAACATCCCATTTCAATTTTTGGCTTTCCCCTCCTAGCATTTCCTTGCAGTAAGATTATGTTTGCTTTGTTTTTTATTAATTACACAATTTTTTTTCCACAAGTAGTATATTGCTTAAATGAATCCATTAAGGGATTGCCACCGTATTCAAAAGAAGGCCACAAACGAAAAGGCCCTATATTTTCTGTTATGTCTCAAGAAGTTGATTTTGATAAGGACTTCTATCCCTTGAATCTCAAGTTCCAACTATAGCTAAGGTAGTCGATTATGCCAAATAAACCATGTTAGATTAGACAAAGTGGGACCAAATGCCAGAATTTCCTTCTCTTTTCCACCTTGTACCTCTACAAGTCTCTAGCAAATGTGGCACTCTATGTGGGACAACTGGAGCTAGATTGGACCAAAGAAAGATCTGAGGTCCTAAGTTCCCAAGCTGTTGGACTATAAGCAGACATGAGACACTGACTCCCCATATCAGCGCTGCTCTTTAGTCCTTCACATGAACACTTTGCATCCGTATTTAGGACCATCTTAAGCCCTAAGCTACACAGCGTACTCGGATCCGTATCATTGCTCCCAACACTTGGAAACGAAATGCAATCCCCGATGCCAGACTCCAGCAATCTACGTCCACCCCAGTGCCTGCTCCGGTAACTACACTTGTGACAACTTGTTTTTGGCACAGGGCCGCCGCTCACTTTCCAAGGGAAGTCTTGTTTTTGGCAACACTCAACTCGTAATAAATTGTCTTCACCTTGTGAGTTTCAATGATGAGCTGCACTGCAAAAAATCCTCTTGAACTCCTATCCCCCAGCTACCATAGATCCTTGACAAAAAATCCTTCAATAGTTTCGTTTTCCAATCCTGAATTGCCATACTGGTGTCTCAAACCACATTTCTCCCATCCTCTGATGATAGTCACTAACTGAAGCTTTCTTGTTGACCACCATTCTGTACATGGTAGGAAAAATCTCCTCCCTCCCATCCCCCACCACCAAATGAGTATAAATCTCACAATTACCCCAACCCCCCTAATGCCCATCGAGAGGCCTATCCCATGAGGAGTACTTACCTCTTCTAATGTTAATTCCCCCTTGCTCCCATACTTCGCAACCATGACTTTCTCCCACCCTCTCTCCCTCTCACATGCATATCTCCATAACCACTTTCTTAACAACGCCTGGTAAAATCCTTTCCTTTTGGTATCCTCAACCCTAAACTCCCCCTTTAAGTGGCGCACAGAGTCCCAATACACTAGATGATACTTAAACTCCTTCCCCGAACCTCGACATAGGAAATCCTTCTAAAGCTTCTCAAACCTCTTTGCTACTGACACCAGGATGACAACTACCTAAGTGAAGTGGGCAAGCTACACATTAAGAAATGTTTTTTTGGAACTTTCAAGGAATGAATCCATATATACTAGTCTTTGTGGAGTTTTAGTATCATGTTTTTTGGAATTTACAAATTTGTCTTGCAGGCGTATGCTGCTGCAGGAACCTTGAATCAAAACTATGCAAACATTTTGTTGATGCTTCTGCGCCTCCGTCAAGCTTGTGACCACCCACTACTTGTCAAAGGATTCAATGCTGATCCTGTTAAAAGTGACTCATTGGAGATGGCAAAGAGACTTCCTAGGGATACGCTTGTCAATCTATTGAAAGTAGTGGATACTTCGTCAGCAATATGCCAAATATGCAGTGTGAGTTTTTATTCCCCTCATACCTCTTTCTTGTCTATCACGTCATTAACTTTTAGTAACAATTTGTTCACAAGTTTTCTGCTCCCAGGACTGTGTTTTGTCTGAATAGGTAACCATTAGTATGATTTCTGTTATTCTTTGGTTAGTAATATGCTGCTTATTTCCAAGAGATGCAAACAATTAGCTTGTATGAAATTGGAATGGTCATGACGATTGCTAAATATGATTTATCTTCCGAAAAATGATGTACACCTTGACCGACTAATCTTTTAGCATGTCAATATGCTGTGCAACATGTTTACATGAGAAGGGACGACTATTTGCCAAAACTTTTATGGAGTTTTTGAGTGTGACGCATCTATATTTGATTAGAAAGCTTGCTCTTTGTGCTTGGGATGAGAAGTGCAACAGTGAATATAACGATTGCTGGCTTGGGTTTTGGGACACAAGGTTTATTTTCCTTAGTAGCTCGGGTTGTGCAGCATGCTTTGGAGTGCGAGGGAAATGATTGACATATGGACATCAAAATTTTTTTCTAGTAGGTGTACCTGGAACTGCAATTTGGTTTCCCCTGTTTAGGCTAGTTCCTTGTTAACATTCTGTCAGTATATCGGGTTGCAGATTATTGGGAATTTAGGAAAACACTTTCTAAGGCTTTGCTAGGATTTTAGCCAATTGTTGGGAGGAATGGTACGTTTCTCTAATGTGGTTGATCAGTGTTCTCTCTTGATGCCTATTTCAAATCATTTTTGCCTGTGATCTGAATTTTTCCTTATTTTTGCTTTTAGGGTAATGAAGTTTACATAAACTATTTGTTCTTTCTCTTCCATTCAAGGGTGACTATATTTGCTGATAATATTTTGGTTCGTTCTCATCAACCGAATTTCCTACCATATGATAATTTTGCAGGATTCACCTGAAGATGCGTTCATTACTATGTGTGAACATGTCTTTTGTTATCAGTGCATATCAGAATGTTTGACTGGAGATGACAATATGTGTCCTGCACATAAATGCAAGGAACAAATTGGTTCTAATGTTGTATTTTCCAAAGCAACCTTAAGGAGTTGTATTTCTGAGGATCCTGATAACAGTGCATTGGCTTTGTCTGAGTTTCCGGAGAAATCTATAGTTCTGAAGAACGAGTATAGTTCTTCTAAAATCCGAGCCGTTCTTGAGGTTCTTCAGTCACACTGTAAATCACATGATTTGGAGCGATGCAATGGTGATTCTTCGTATTCAAGAAAGGCATCCTCAGAGAGTTCTCATTCAGGTGTTAACCCTGCAGCAATAGACTCAGACCTAGAAACTGAAGCACCATTTAAAGCTATTATTTTCTCTCAATGGACTAGCATGCTGGACTTGGTTGAAATATCATTGAATCAGTATTCTATACAATACAGGAGGCTTGATGGGACAATGACTCTGGTTGCAAGAGATAGGGCTGTGAAAGAATTTAACACATGTCCTGAGGTTTCCTTCTCTATCCTAAAATTGTGAAAATAGAAATTACCAACATCTGTGGGGTATTTGCAATGTATCGGATTTTCTTTCTAGTAAGATGTTTGTGGACTTGATCGTGCACACTATAGTCTTGGAAAATATTTGTCAACTAATATCTGCCTTTGTGACTGTTCCCCCAGATTTCTGGATCGCCTTGGACGTCTATTATAAGATATTTTTCAAATTGTCGTAATGGGACACAAAAACAAAGCAAATCCTCTTAGCTTTTGCCACAAATTGTGTAGACCCATGTTTGATCAAAAGAAGAGTGTTAAAACTTACATCGAATAAGCTTTATGATACGAGGAAATTGTACTCTCCCATTTTGACATAGGAGATTGAAAATTTGTTATGGATTATGTTGATGAGTATGGTCATTGGAACTGGGATGCTATTTGAGGTTTACTTGCGAATTTAAAGTTCAGATTCATGCTGTTTGTCTTTCCCTCCCTTGATTTAGAAGACAAACTTGTATGGTATGCAATCATGTGAAAGAAGGAAAAGTGAGTGGAAAAATAATTTATCTTAAACTTTGTGACTTACTGAGAACTTATTTCAGTTCCAAAGGATATTTGGTATGAGTTCTTGGATGAATGATTAAAGAAAGAACTTGAAACTTTTTAAGTCATTTGCACAGTTGACTGGGTTGACTGCTTGTGATGTTGCACTTCGAGCTACTCTATGTTCGGCAATGCATTTGATCTTGAACTAAATCGTTCTAACCTATGATGGTTATTCTGTATTTTGCTTTTCACTTTTTGACGGCTATGTTGGATCGAATCCTACTCTGGATGTTTCTGTTGTAGAACTATGTTACACTAGTTTCATGTGGATCTATGCCATCACTAATTGGTGGCATTGATCATAAAGCTTATCTTCTTTTTTGCCTACTTATTTCCTAAGAAAAAGTTGAAATGCTTTGCAGGTTACTGTTATGCTGATGTCACTGAAAGCAGGAAACCTTGGTCTAAACATGGTTGCTGCTTGTCATGTCATTCTTTTGGATCTTTGGTGGAATCCAACTACTGAAGATCAGGCTATTGACCGAGCTCATAGAATTGGACAGACTCGTCCTGTTACTGTCTCACGGATGACAGTTAAAGATACCGTTGAAGATCGGATTTTAGCTCTCCAGGTAAATCATTATCACCTCCCTTCTAAATTTTCGTATTTCGGTACCGAAAGAGAGTGTGGCTGAAAGGGTAAAAGTCAAGCTGTGAAGGATTACAATTTCTTCTGCTTTTTGTATTGTAGTTGTGATCACGTCCTTAATATTACACAATCCTAAGCCCTGACCCCTTTGTTTTCTGTGAACTTTTATCTTTTTGTTCATAAGGGTCTATCCTTTATGCCTTTTAAAGTAAAGCATTCTTGTATCAGACCAGGACACCAGGAAAATAGATTTATAAAAAACCCACACAACACTCATTTGTGGTTTTGGACTACTTTTGAGACGAAGATAGAGCAATCAACTGCTCGTAGATTTAAAGTTTGGTGGCTAGAGTGAAGTGCTTTTTGTGCTTTAAGGGAGAAGTGATGTACGGAAGAGTTATAATAAAATATTTTGCATTTCTAGTGCTATCACATTGTAGAAGTTGATTACATTATTACCTTACCTTACGTTATAGAATCATGAGTATTAATAATGGCATAAGCAACGGTGGAGCTAGGATTTTGGCTGAATGAGTGCAATACTAAATCAAATGGTTGGGCCAATTCAAAATTGATTCTTGGCAACCATTATCATTAATTATGATTGTGCATGTTGTTCTTATGGGTTCTCTAAACGGATATAAGGTGATAACCAAAGTTTATTTGGAATAAGAGAGAAAATGAGAAAGATGTGGGAACAACTGAAAATGGTTGGGAGTTTCAAGTAATTCAGAGCGAATACAATTTCTACTTCATACGGGGCAAGAAAATAAGTTTCATTCATGAGTATCAATGTATTATGCGAATTGAGGGGCACGTATTCCTCCATGATCCTAGTGCAATCTTCCATTGGAGAAATGTAGTCCACAAGATAAAACTAAGAATTTCATGCACATCCCATACGTGTACTCATCAGGTGTATTGTCACACCCCAAAATAAAGGATATGACCGGTGGTAAACCACAAGTGTCAACTCGCAGGACACGCATCCTCAACCAAAAAAAGAACAAAAATAAATAAATAAGTAATGTAGAAACAAAATAAACATGAAACTATCCTGTACGAAATGAATCTTATGAAATCACTTCCCAAATCAAGTATAATAATCTATAAACTAGTTTAGAGTGGCATTTATTATTATTATTATATTTAAATTTGAGTCAAATTCTAAAGAACTAATTACCATAATCCAATTACCAATAAAATTCCACCAATCCAAACCCAAGTACTAGCACAAAAGACAATTTTATCTCTCCTCAAGCACAAGCCCTATGTGTGGCCTAACTCAACTCGCTTTCAATTTCATGAAAATTAATCCTTTCAATACCCAATAGGCTAAACCAAAAACAAAACCCACCTATCTTCTCAGCAAATCTATTGACTCAAACCACCCATTAAATTCAAGTTCCTAGTTCAATGAAGACCTATTTAATGGGAATGGTACAAAGTCCAAATCAAAACACACCTATTCTTTACTCTAGTAATACGAGTGGCTACGTGGGATAGGGATAAGCACAAGACTCAGATGTCTACCTCAACTTCATTTATCAAGGATGGCTATATAGCTATGAAAGTGGTGGAGCAATTTACTGTCAAAAAGGAAGCCCCAGTATACATTCTTCACGATAATTTCATAACAACATTTTTTACTCAAAAGGGGTTCCTAAAATTTATACTAAAGTGTTTATGGACATGGGTCTTCCACTTCGAATAATCAACTCATTTCTAAATCAAAACATGAATTACATGGATACAAGTCCAAAATGTATCTTATTAGAACGAGAGTTCTAGAATCTTTTGGACTCTGGTGAGTGATCCTATTCCAAATCCCATTTCAGGTGAGCGTTTTACTTCTCATAATCACTTGTATTAATTTTCGAAATGTGGTAAAATAACGGCAGGGCTATAGTCGAGGGAGGTAAGTTGGGAAGATAAACCAACGATGCCTCTCTCTCCCCCCTTTCTATAAGTTCTCTCAACAACTCCCCTAATAATAAATCAACAAATTCACACACACACACTCACATATACATATACATATACGTATATATTGTAAAAAGCTCTTCAAAAATAACTAATGGGCCGCTAAAAAAAAAAAAGGAAAACTTACCACTTGCCATTGGACTCTCACCCTCAAAAGACATTCTCTCGCTCAATTACCCCAAGTCATCATAACTTCCAATCTAATAGCCACGAGTTTCACATAACTACAAAAGTATCCTAAGAGCCTCGACTTTACGATGACGACATATGTATCCAGAATTAAGTAGTATTCTAGTTATTTTGATACTGCAACCGAATATGATTTTGTTTTGCAAAGAAAATGTCACATAATGTAAATGCCCTTCTTGTAAAGGTTAATTGTACAATATTAGCAAGAGAAGTCAGATCATTACTTTCAACCAAAAGGAGGAAAAAAACTCGAGACATCACATCCTTCACCCCTTATAATAATTTCGTCCTCGAAATTACCTCATGAAAATATAGTACCTCTTTAACATTGGGTTATCTTGTTGAATGGCCATTGAATCGTAGGCTAAAAACATAGGTAAATACACAATTATTATAATTTTCTTCTGATTGAAAAATGGGAAGTATTATAATCACCCCTCTGAAAAGAAAGGGGAAAAATTATCTTATAGTGATGGAATAACTTGTATTAATATTATGAGTTGAAATCTATATTTTTCATCGTGAACTCCAAATATTATATTTTTTTGTAGCTAGTAATAAAACCAAAATAGAATTTTATTCACGTGGAATATAAACCTAACTTATAGAATCATCCTAAGAATCTAACTCCAATCAACTCGGTAATACGAGATAAATAGAATATACACAGTCGTCAAAGAGTTTGAGAACAATGGGTTCTCTATAAACTTGAGTAAGTCGATTATATATAAATGAAATTTTGTGTCGTCACTAGTGAAAGACTCATGAAATACCGTGGTGATTCTAGTGTTGAACCCCTAGCGCCCTGTTATTATTTACAAGGAATATAAACCTAATTTATATAATCATCCAAAGAATCTCATCTCCAAATAATTTGGTAATACGAGATAAATAGAATATACACAGTCGTCGAACAGTTTGAGAACAATGGGTTCTCTATAAGCTTTAAAAAGTCAATTATATATAAATGGAATTTGTGTGGCTACTAGGGAATAGAACCGTGAAATACCATGGTGATTCTAGTGTTTAGATGAGAAGATTGTGACACCCTGTCCCATATCAAAAGTTAACATGGGTGATTTTGGATACATAAGGAAATATGTAAGTTATTATTTGTAAGTTGGGTTTAAGTATTTTTGGCCATATGAGTACGCTCCGACAAGTTACTGAATTAGTGATCTACATGGAGTGTTACAGATGGTATCAAACCAACCTGTGTACACAATCGAGTTGGGTCAGAAATTTATGTGGCCACCAGCGAAAAAGACCCTCAGAATATCGTGGTGATTCTAGGGTATTTCGAAAAAACCCGTGACATAACGTAGTGACTAGTGTTCTCGTGAGGGCTAGAGGCTATAAAGATGATAAGATTTTGACATCTGTCCCACATCGAAAGTTATCATGGGTGATCTTGAGTACACAAGGAAGCATGTAAGCTACTATTTGTAACTTGGGTTTAAGCATTTTGGGCTGTGTATTTAAGTTCTAACAAATTACTGGATCAATGGTTTGCATGAGCGTTACATGTACGATCATCTCAGATTATTAAAATGGCTTCGTAAGCTATGTCTAACTAAAAAAGTCAACATATCCAATACATGTAGCCAAGTGCATGGTCTTTATACATGTAGAAGGGTCCATGTGACATAGGATGAGACAAATAGAACACAGAATGAGTGTTCTATGACCAGTTGGAGGTGCTACAATTCAGGGCTAGTTGGGGGAGTTGGCTGCGGGATTTGGAGGACAATGTTGTAGTGTTTGGGTGCTTGTCTGAGAGATTAAAGCCTTCCATTGTGCTACGAAGGCGTAGCATATGTTCTCTTCTTCAATTTTATCATCTCACAAGTTTCTTTTCATATTTCATAGGGAGGTTATTGAGAGCTATGTTTGTAGTGCCCATGCATGAAACTTTTGGGTTTTGCAGAAAGTGGCAGTAGGAGTATGTTTTTCTACTCTTTGTTTTTGTTCCAAAAGTTATACGGGTGCCAATTTTGGTGTGCCGGCGCCACCTACTTGTTGTATCCTTTGATTCATTATAATAAAGAAAATTAGGGAGATGCGTATCTAGTGCGCAATTTATAAGTTCGTTAGGGCCCGTCTGTAGTGTACAATACCTTTTGATCATATGTAAATAAACCATCTTCAATTGGTGGCTAGATCTGTGAAAAACTGGTTTCACTATAGGACAAAGATGAAGTATTTGCGGTATAATGATTAATGTTTAATGTTGTGTCTAACATGGTTGTAGGAAGAAAAGAGAAAAATGGTGGCATCTGCTTTTGGTGAAGATCCAAGTGGGGGCTCTACAACACGCTTAACAGTTGAAGATCTCAAATACCTTTTTTTCGCGTAAGTTGCTATCCTCCAATTATTGGCTTTTGGCTATGGTAAAGAGCGTTGGGCTTCCCTCAGCTTGTTTTGTCGGGAAACATAGGTCCAGCGGAGTTGGAACTGAATCCTGGTAAGTTGTATTTTGACCTGCCAATTCTTACAATACAAATGGCTCTAGGAGAACCCATGGGTGTCCGTCCATTACTTGTGGTAATGAGTTTTGTGTTGGCCCACAGATGGCATTTTTGTTACCATCAGGGGCAGAGATTGTAAGCCATTACCGCCTGTAAAAAACACTTAGTATTTAATCTAAGTCAAATGTTTTAGTATGTGCAATTGAAATATTTCGTCTCCCTCTTCTTGTTTTTCTTCTTCCCCCTTCAGAGTTTTTTGGGGAACATTGGAAATCATAAAGAGTCTAAACGAGATAAAATAGAAAGAAAACAAGAACATCAAGACTAATCCCTGTGAAACCCACGCTCATGCGTCTTCAATGGTGAATGCCTCACTGGTGGTGGAGTCTTGACACGCCACTAGGTCTTAATCTTGTTCCGAGCCAATCTTGGCAAGGTGACCTGTGCTTTGGTTTTCTATGGTGCGTCCAGTCTCCTCATCACGAATATAGAATCTTCAACTAAAGCTTTGATAGAGTTGTTTGTGGGGCTTCCCTCATTCACCATTTGGACTACTTGAAGTGAATTTGATTTAAACGGTACATTCTACAATCCTTTTCCAGATTACTCTAGCCCTTTGTAGATTGCCTATAATTGGGTTTCTAGGTTGGATGAACACCGTATTCTCCCATAGCGTCCCAAAACCCATGATCCAGCATGCTTTGTAAATAAATCTCCATATCCAGTAGCTCCGGATTGAGTTTGTAACTAAAGCATCCATCCGTGTTGAGTTTTACTGGAACTTGCAAGAGGTGAAGTCCAAACTGGATAGGGTAGATTGAAATGCTTCGAATATCTCAGATGAGCAGGTGGTAACAATGTTATGAATAACATACCGTAACGAACAAAAAATGGTACCGGCTAACATTCCGGCCAATACTAAGTGGTCAAGGGCTGTACCGATACTGACCTCTGCAATTTTGTTTATTTTTTATTTTCGATTGATGGTTTTTTGGGTAATTAAGCATAACTTTATATTAAATCATCCCTTTTTTATGTTTGGTATTTTTTTTAAGCTGTGAGGTTTTATTTATATGTTCAATATGATTTTTTTGTTAGAAAATATTATTTGATAAATGTATATTACTTTTTAACGATACATCCAAAACGGTATGTTGAAACATACCTGTATCAGTAGCAAAATCGTACGCTTGATGATACGAGATTGATGACTTTGGGTGGTAATCCTTCTATACAATCACGAAGAAGGAACACGATGTAGAGAGAGAAATAGTAGAAGAACACACGAAGGAAGTAGTTCTTATTAGAGGCTTGAGTCTGTCTATAAACAAAGGGGAATGTCTCCTTTTATAGGTGAAAGAGACACTTCTTTACAAGACACAAGGCTTACAAGACACGAAGGATACAAAGCTTCTTTATGAAGTTTACACGAAACTTTCAAGGTACAAGACAAATAACTTTTACAAGTATTTTTACAGGACACTTAGTTTCAACACGAAACTTTCTACTTTTGCTTTATTTGAATTTTATAGCACACACTACTAGTACACACTACACGACAAATAACTTTAAAAGCAGTACCTTTAACTTCTTCACAATAGCAGCTGACAAGCACTTCCAATTTTCAAAGTAATAGGTGGCAATCATTGGTGGTAAAAGTTGGTCTGAATCATCTGAGGAGTAATCTGAATCGTATCTATTAGGATAGATTCGACGATGCAGATGGTCTGGATGGCTTTCATTCATTTCCCAATGCATTTAATCCATTGCCTAACTATTTTGTTAAGTGGGAAAGAGAATCTCCCCTTATTGCAATATCTGGCTCCAGTGTGGCAATGTGGATTTGAGTCACTAAAAGTCTAAAAATAATCTGATTAACTAACAAAAGTTAGCTCTAGAGGTAAAAGGCTATCGACCTCACTCGATGTCTTCTTCTATGTAGAAGCCTTGTGTACTTGATAATTGACTATTAATGAGTGTTCTTGATGTTGTTCAAATCTTATTTTCGTCACTTAAAATGGTTGGTTTTATGTGAAAAATTCCCCACTTAAAATGGTTGGTTTTATGTAAAAATAGCTAGAAAATAAGGTATATGACTTTAAATACAGTGCTGCTGAGGATATGAAGAAGATATGGAAGTTCGGTTGGAGACCTTAAAATGTCTGCATGAATTATTTTTTTTATCACTCCAGAAATTTGCTACTTTCAATTATCTGCAAAACTTATGATGAGCAGTGGTGTACGTCTTGGGTGAACGTAATATAGTTAAGGTTTTATTTTATAATCGATTGCAATAAAAAAAATAAAAAAATAGAGGGAGCACTTGAGAAAGGATGGGATTACTGAATTTTGTTGGCAAAGATATGGAAAGTTGATTATTAACCACACAAAGATTCGGTACCATATTAAGGTGGCAGAAAATATTGTGTTGGTGTTGTGTCTGTATGAGATGGGCTTAGATGGAGGTAACGAGCTTTCACTGTTTCTTGTATCTTCAAATCTCTGACAGGTTTGTTACAGACCGAAAGGACTGATCAATCCACATTTTCTCCCCAGAAATTATAGTGTTAGAGACACACTTGCATTGACAAACTTGTGGTTAGTTAATTGTCACAAACCACTAATCATACAACTCATCATTACATCAGCTTTGCTTTGAAGCATAGTAACCCAATTTATAAATATTAGTAAATGATAGTACGTAATCCCAAAGTTCTTGTAGTACAGCTCCTTTCGCTCGATACAGTATGTACAGTGTTAGCTTACGAGTACAGTTTCCGGTCATTGAGCTTGAGAGATTGCCTGCTGAAGATATTTGAACGTTTTTCGATAATTCTGGAAGCCCATAAACCAGAAATCAAAATTATCCACAGTAACTATTTGTATGTACTTCTGCGATGGTCTCTTCGCGTTTTCGCTTTCATTGGCTCTCAATATTTTTCCTGCTGGGATCAACACCTGCATAGAGTAGATACTGCTTATACACTTCGCATGTAATTTGAGATCTTAACGGCATGGCATAAGGTAACAATAACGATGTTGACTCACCTTATAGCGAATTCTAATAACTTCGCCGGTTGGAGAAGAGAATTTGATGGATCTCTCACTGCAGAAGGCAACCTTGTCCGTGGAGATAAATAGGAGGCCTGCTATAGGACCTGCCGTTGTTGATAAATAGCATTGGGAAGCCTTTAGCAGCTTCTCTCCTTCTTTAATTCTGAAGTGGTGCTTGAAAGTCTTCTCCATCCCACCTGCTTTAAGAATTTTTGCCCCCAAGCACAACTTTTCATTCAAAGTTTCAGCAATTTTGGGCCCTAATCTCAGTGCAAGTATCACAAAACCCAGTAAGACTCGTATGCAAGTGAATTATGATCTTCATTGCATTTATTTTTCTTCCATTTTCTTGGATGAAAAATGACAAATTGATAGGATACTAGATACAAATACAAATACAAATACAAATACACATTCACTATCTAGAAAGTAATTGTATGTTGATATTCTCAGACTCACATGAAGCAAGGAAATAGTTACCATGCTCTCGAACGCCATTTGCTTTATCTGCACATAATCACCATCAGTTGTTAAACATGGGTCTCCATTTTGATCATTTGAAAGTAGGAAATGGAAATAGATTTCTATTCACATGAGCACAGTGGAGAATCGCAGAGATACTTACTATGTTTTACAGTCAAAGGTCCTTTGGATGAATATGGAATACCCTCTTGCAAAAGTCTTTTTGGTGTCCTCTCAGCTGGATATCCAATTGCGGTGACTGAAATTCCCGTAATGTGTGCCACAAGACGGCTCTTCATAGTCGACGACTTGCACTGATTTCTTTTTCGGAACTCCTTTGTTTTTGCTACTTGAAGCAAGAAAACTGTGGAGAATGCTCTCTTCTTGTCAAATAAAAGGTGAGGAGATTGATGGAGTGATGGTTCAAACAATGGATTGAGCCAATGTATTTAAAGGGGATAGATAGGTTGGTGAATTGTGTCTGAGTCATCATCAGTAAAGGCACAAGTATTGGAGAAAAGTTATTTAAAGGAAGATTCATGAGGAAGGTAGTGTTTTTTGTTTATTTATAATTGCTTAAGTTTTCCCTTGTGCAATTGGTCAATTCAAGAAAAATAAGTCTAATTAGTTGGGTCAGCAGATCAACCGTTCGGATTCTCATATTGCCTGCTTTGCTCTTGCTGATCGTGTGTGGAGGTGTGAATTAAGCTTTTTGAGCTGGCATTTTTTTTATCTTTGTGATACCATTCATCTCTCTCTCTCTCTCTCTCTTAGTGCTATTACAAAGGAAAAGTTAGGCACATGCTGACACCCAAAACTTTTTCTAGTAAACTAAACAACATTTTTGGAAAGAACTCAAATCTAGTTGATGGAGAGCTCACAGGATACATGTTTTTGGAAAGGTACTTTGTTTCATTTGAGAACTGCTATTTTTTATGTGGGTTTTGTCCCACATTACTTAGATGTGGAATAGTTATTTATGCATAAAAGCTTGCTTAGAGTATTTGCTTTATCAGCTAGCTTGGCTCTAAAGTAACTTGGTTAGGCTCCTATTGCGCGGAACCACTCTCATTCCTTCACCTAGCGAATGCATGGCTGTGTAGTGCTTTGATGGTGCATTTTACACTTCGGCGCGAGTCGCTTATAAATAGACCATCATATCGTAGTTCAAATATTTTAGAAAATTGGGATTACTCATTGTCTACACAACACAATGAGAACATTCAAATAATAGTTTCTGTTTTGATTTTGTACTTGTTTTGCTGTCAAAGACGCGGCCAGTTTCTAATTAATTATAAAAGCACAGTTGGATCAACAGGGGCTATTCACAATTCAGCAAACTGAAAGGGAAAACCAACTAACCGATTAGAAGGTCTCCCACCGTCCGACTAATGCCTAGTGATTACTGGTCCAATTAGTCACTGATTAAGTTCCGATTGGGTGTTCCACCAGTTTTTTTCAGCGATTTGGGGATAATTTCCTAGGTAACCAACCAATTACCGGCGATTAATCCGAGTTTTAGAACAATGGCTTTTTTCCAGAATTACCATCCTTTTGGAATTCCCTTTTATCTTATTCTAGTGTCTAAAGGGTAGTATCTAATGTTTTTTAATGGTAGATCTCACAATCATACAATTGTATATTATGGGTGGAAGAGAGAATCTCCACATCATTCCCTCATCAGCACATTTTCCACAAGTGGTGGAATAGCTTTTCAGCTCTTCAGTTTTGAAAGTAAATCAATGTTTTTGATTTGGTAATTAATATATGATCATCTATCTACTTATTATTAATTAATTTTGAGTTGTATATTTTAACAATAGTATGTTTTGATGTGGATTCAAGTCACGAGAAGAATATTTCCAAAACTGGAGGTTTCGAGATCTTAGGTTTTCTTTTTTATGAATTGGTTTTTTTTGGCTCCCAAATTTTTTCTTTTTCAATGTTCTGCGAAAAGTTAGGTCTTGTGTCAATGCAAAATATATGGTGAACCCTTGGAATGTTAAGCACTTATGGGATTTTTTTTTTAGGTGTCGAGTGCACTCCAAACTAAGAATAGAAGGGACACTTTGAAATGATGGGATAAGTGAGATTTGGCTGGCAAGATGTGGAAAGGTTGAGCTCTTCTTTTGACATATCATGGGAGATTTATCCAAACAAAGTGTGGATTTCTTAGACCTGAACACCATAAGCCCTCCCTTCGCTCTTGGCAGGCGCTCTCCAGCCCTACCAATTAGGGCATAGTGTACGCAACCTCGTAACATTATCTGTTTTAATTGTTTGTCATGTTTTTATTTTTGTTAAGTGCATGAAAATTGTAACAGATAAAGTTATCTCTTAAAATAAAAAATACAGATTCATGACATAACTAACAAAAGCAAAAACAACATTCCGTTATTTTATAACATAAATGACGAAAGATCGAGCAAACAGAGAGAGATACATAAAACTTTATTTGTTAGAATAAAAACACATACAGTTATCTGTTAATGACATAAAGAACAAAAATACAAATAACATTTCTATTCTTTTATAACATAAATAATGAAAAGATCAAATGAGAAGAAAGACAAACATAAAACGATTGACGGCTAAAATATTATAAAAGAATTATGTAAATATGGTGAAGAAATTGAGTATGAAAATTAAATTAAGCAAGGAATCTTGAAGCCTATGTTCGCTTGGAAATCACAAGGAATTTATGTTTTCGGCCCCTACGTCCATAAGAAGACCAGCAGATAAATCTTACTTCGAGGAGGCCCTAAAGCTACCAACTATCACCATTATATAGGAAAACCTCAGATTACGAACTAGGGTAAAAAAGCAAGAGCAATTTCGTCTATCACATGACTTAACCTATTAACACTTAAAAAATAATAAACCTTAACTCAAAAATCAAACTAGCTCAGACTTAATTAGTCAATTCACATTATATTTCTACTCTTCACTAATTTCTGAATTAATTTAGTCCAAACTCTGGTGGATGTTGTGTTATAACCTTTACATCCCAAACAGGCTTGTTAGAGTTACAGACCAGAGCTCAAACTAAAAGCTTGATCTATCTTGCAGAATCATAGCATTAGATATGAGACACTTGTGCAGTTTCACTGAAACACTTGCTGCTATTCAAGTCTTTTTACCCTACTCTTGATTCTGCTAAGTTCTTGCACGATTATTGCGTTATCGCTTCCCTTCTGTGCAAATTACACATCATCTTTTGAGCGCATTGTTATCCTATTACAAAGTTTTTTTATTTCATTTCGTGCAAAAGCTCGAACTTAGAATCCAGAAAATAGAGCTAATTGGCCACCTGAAAATGTCCATATAATGAGAGATGAGGTTCGTCCTAAGCAGTAAGCTTTGTTGGCCTTCCCAGCACAAAAAATGTAAGAATTTGCTGATAACAAAGTCTCGGATTCACAGATGATATGAAGAAGCATCTCAATGTTTTCCATTTCGATTATTTTGGCTTACAACATCCCGAGAAAAGACACTAGCTGCCATTCGTTTTGTATTCTGGAAATGAATCGGTATTACTACCATTGAATTTTTATGAAACTGAGAGTTCTCCCAAACAACTGATGATATAACTTATCATTACATTAGCTTAGCTTTGAAGCATAGTAATCCAATTTGTATTTGTACATAATAGGAACTGCAAAATTGTGCAGTACAGTTCTTTTCGCACAATACAAATTTGTCTAGAGTTAGCTTATGAGCAAAGTCATCTGGCATTGAGCTTGAGAGATTGCCTGTAACGACCCGGTATTTTTTTTTCTCTAAATTAATTCTTTTTATTAGTAACTCTGGTTTTTTTAGGTTTAATTAGTATTTTATATTCGAGCCGTCCAGGTTCATTGAATTTTCGGATAGGGAAAGTTATTTTGTTATTTTGTTATTTTGGTAGGAATCTTAATAGAATATACGGTTTCTATATTTTTTAAAAGATTTCGATTTGGTATATTTCATGTTTTGGTAATAGCCTAATTTAAATAATACCCTTTTGATTAGTATTCTATTTGAGCACCGATCTCTTAGTCTATTTATACAGCTCCCATTCGACCCTTTTTTTTTTTTTTTTCTTCTTTCTTCTTTTCCCTTCTATTCTGTTTTTTTCAATCGGTGGATTCTCTCTTCCCTCTCGGCTTCTCTCTCTCTCGGCTTCTCTCTCTTGTCTCTCTTTCTTCCGCTTCTCTCTCGGTTCTCTCTCTCCCTCGCACGGCAGTGGGAAAACCCACTGTGGTGCTCTCTCTTTTGTATTTTGTTTCTCTTATTCATGTGGTTGACATTACTATATTTTTTTTTATTATATACATATTATATTTAAAGTATTCAGTATTATATTATATATAAGTATTAGTTCACTATTTTTTTTAGTGATTGGTTCTATTATCTATTATATTAACACACTGTTTTTTTTATGAATTATATTTAATGAATGTTTTTGTTTTTTTTATATAGTGTTGCGATAATCGGATATTGGTGCGGTATTTGATTCGTGAATTTTTGCTAGCGCTTTATTTCATCGGATCAAGGTAGGAAATTTGGGACCGAACTCTACATATATATTTGATTTATGAGTACGGTAGATTTTTATTCGATGTTCGAGTAGGGGATATGAATCAAATTTGTATTTGAATAATTATTAAAATAATTATGTGTATTAGATTGCGTTAATTGATCATGTTGTGAACTGAATAAATATTAGGTGTCAGGTCGGGATTGGATCTGAACTATAGGAATTTATTAGATATTTATTGTATGTAGCGATTCATAAGTTAATTGGGTTGAGTATTTAGAGAACTATTACTTATTGAGACCGATTTGTATACTATGGCCCACAAACGTTATATGTAACTTAGATTCGATCAATGTGGATGTT
>JABCMJ010032447.1:0-17645 GCA_014822125.1 Arbutus unedo | reverse complement strand
TAGTAAATTCTAATTAATTAATTATAAATTATTTTATTAATTTAAAAAAAAATATTAAAATTTTCGGGTCGTTACAGTTGGTATTAGAGCGACCCGTGTACACGATCGAGTGTGGATCGGGATTTTATTTGGTTACTAGAGAACAGACCCGGAGTTAGGCCGTAGTGACTCTAGTGTTCAGTCTCTTGCGATGGTGCAAGGTCTTAAAGGTGGAGAGATTATGATGTTTCATCCCATATCGAAAGTCTACATGGGGTGATCCTGGATATATAAGGAATAATGTAAATTACTACAAACAATTTGAGTTTAAGCATTTTGGACCACATAGTTGTACTCTAACAAATTATTGGATCAATAATTTACATGAGACGTTACACAGCACATAAAATGAATACAGCTTAGAATTTTCTTTCTGTTGTTCGGCTACATAGGAAAGAGACAACTTGCTACTTTCAACATTGGACATCAAGCCTTTACGTCTGTAAGCAAGAGAAGCTGATAGAAAGGACAATTCGTTTTATTAAAATATGGATCGTTTATTTTTTGATCAAATTTTAATAATTCGAACCGTTTAATATGTTTAAAATATATTTTTAAGGGTATATGCGGGAAATCGACTCAAACAAATATCGAAAATGGCTTTGATCCAAACAGTTTTTCATAAATTATGACAGAAACAATTTTATGCAAAATTGTTTCGATCAAGCATTTTTCGACAATATTTTGAACTAATCAGTTTGAACATATTTTAAACATACTGAACAGTTTGAATCATCTATATTTGATCAAGAAATAAGATATTCACATTTTAACAATATGATCCATCATTAAAAGATTTCTAATTTTTATACACACACAGACACACACATATATGGGTGTGCGGTGTGAGAAGATCGCAGGCAAGGGATCTCCATTCATTACACTATTCTTGTTAAAGAGAAAGGACAATTATGTGTGTGTATGCGCACATGTAACATATACCTATAAATATTTACCTACGAATATAAATACCCATTAGTAGTGTGAACAAAAGCGTTATGATAATTATGGAGTAGTCAAAATCCGTGACTTTCTCTCTTAGATTTCGGATTGATATTTTCTAGTGCCATCAAAACTCTTGTGAGATTAGTTCATAAGTTTGGATTTTATCATGGGTTTAAATGGGATTTGGAGACGATGTAGTACTGTTTTTGTAGTGTGCGTGTAGTACGGACAAAATAACGTAATTTTATTCGTTTTGTCCTTGACATTATATCGTTTTAACTTATTATCCAAATAGTTATTAAAATGCATTAAATCAAAACGATATAATTTCGACGAAACTACATCATTTTACCCGCACAATACACACATTATGAGAAATTGCTCTACGATCTCCGAATTCGTTTAAAAATGAGATAAAAGATCATAGGAAAACATAATTATCTGTTTTGGTGGTCCAACTAACATGGAAAGGTAAGTTGGCAGGGGTACATTAATTGTGCAAAATTAATTAACATAGAGATGGACATTTGGGGCATCTGCAGTTAATACTATTAGGACCCCTTTCAAGACAGTACTATTATTAGAGAGTTAGGTGAAATTTGAGTTTACTTTATTATTGAATTATTTTTTTTTTACCTTTTATTTCTATTAAATTAATTTGTGACATTTGCTGCAACTCTTTGCCAAACTAAACATGATGGAAGCAAATCAATGATGGTGACAACTCAATGTTGTGCAAACTATTCAAGACATCACCTTTGTTTGTTTCTTCCCAAACTAGCCATCTCTCTTGTCATTGTTCTTGTGTCACGTCTTCAATTTTAAATATAATAAAATTATACCTTTAATACAAACAAAGAATTGCAATCTCACAAAAATGCCCAATATATTCCTTGATAAGAGTTAGAGTGCAACAAATTTAAAAATAGATTACAAAAGGGGTCACTTCGACTAATAACCATTATCTCCAAAATCAAAAATAAAGAATTAGATAGTTTACATCTTTCAAATTAAAACAAATAAAGTACGAGTTGCGATACAGCTTTCAAGAAACAAAATATAAAAGATGCTGAGTAATTCTTTCAATGTAGTTTTCAAAAATATGCATGTCAATCTACATATGCCAAACACCTTATGATATGATCACTCCAATGTTGTACCTGAAAAGAAAGAAGGATTGAGTTCGATAGCCCAATAGAAAAATCTAAACAAGTATTATATGCATATGACATGAGATACATGCTACGTGAACATCCATATCCATATGCGAGAGAGAAAGTAAACAGAAGCAATAATAAGTTACGAATGTGCATACTCAACTTATAATATGTCATAATTCCTCAATTTGAATTTTAAAATTAGTGTGTCAAAAAGACTTCTAACTATAGTTTACTATTAGATTGCATTATAAGTTTCTTAGTTTAGATTTTTAAGAGTCCTTTGATAATAATGACAAAAAAGTTATAAAGGAAAGGATAGTGAATTTCACTTATCATTTTAATTTATATTTTATAAAATATATTTATTTATCAGTGTAACGTCTTTCAAAAATTGAATGGGGTCTATAAGTAACTTCAACTTATGATAAAGAGAATAGAGGAGTGTGGAGAAAAAACTGTGTAAAGTTTACCACTCTAAAAAAAAAGGCTTAATATATATTTACATACAAGAAATTTAATTTAATTTTGTAGGGCATATCATAATTTTAAGATTATAGTACCACCCTAATTGGGAATTAGTAGTGAAAAAATACTCAAAAGGGATGGAGGCACTGTTTGTATATTTACTGTCTTAGGAATTTATATTTACTCCGTATAAGACTAATTTCTTGAATTATTTTATATTAACCTTGATTAAAAAAACCCACAAAAAGTAAAATTACTCTTCTGCCCTTAGTTAAGAAGATGGTGCTATTAGCTCCTCTTGTTCGGCATGTGGGGTAGTAAATAAATGGCGAGAGGAAGAGAATTAAAGGAAATCACGCTTAGATACGTTGGTGATCAGCATTGATACTCGTAAAACTACTATCTTTTGATAGGTTTGTTAACTCAGAAATAATTAATGGTCGATGTTGAAATTTATCCATTTTTTTTTTTACTCGTGAGAAATTTGTCATGTCATATATGTATATACACACGTGTGCATATATAGAGAGAAGATTTCTAATAAAGGATCTCTCATTTTGTTTGAATGCGGATCTCTCATTTCTTCATCAAATTTTGATGATTCAAACCGTTCAATGTGTTTAAAATATGTTTAAGGGTACTCGCGAGAAATCGACTTAAAATATTACCGAGAAGAACTTAGTGGTTCCTCTTCTTTTGCATGTAGCTGGCTGATTTTGGCATGACTTGATTATTTGATTATTTTTTAGTCTTTATGTGAAATGTTTTTGCAATTTTTTGTCTTTTGTCAAATTATTTGTTCGTCTTGACAAGAGGTTTTAGAAAAATTATAAATAATTGACGAAATTTGAAAAAAATTCAGAAAAGACAAAAATAATCTAAAAATAAAATCTTTTTGTATTTATTTGTCATTTTTAGTGATTTTTTTTAATTTTTGGACATAATGTCTTATTGAGACAGACCAATAATTCACAAAAAAATAAGGTCAAAATAACAAGTTAAGGCAAATTGAACGTGTAGGAATGACTCTCATTTCTAGTGTTCTTTCACAATCACGTATAATTACATGATTTCGACCCCCTTAGTACATTGTTTAATTATTGAATACTCTCATCGTTCCGAATTATTTGTCCAATTTCGATATGCGTGCCTTTTAAAGAATCATCTATATTGAGTAATTAATAATATTTTAAATGATTATGAAAATATTGTCTAATATAACTAATTGAGATTTATCAAATAAGATCCATATTAAATATAAAAAGAGTTATAAATTATTTTTTGAGAAATCCCAAATACTAAAAGTAGACAAACAAATCGAGACGGAAAGAGTACAAAATTTCATTTGCATTGCACTTCTCCCTTCATTGTCAAACAATATAAACATTATCACATGCGTAAACACATGTTTTTCTCACTGAACTAAAATATTGTTTCTTCACGATCACCACAGTACGTTTTACTTGTTTTTCCTAGCATTTTTTTGTGCTATTATTTGTCTCTCATGCATGTGCTAGGTGCATGAACAGAGTCACAACTCACATTAACGGGATAGCGCTATTCAATATCACTCGACTCGATAGTTACATGTTGCGCATAAAATTGTGAAGATAAAAATTATCGTAAAGTCATATAATTAATATTTTTCATGATTTTTATTAACTACAAAAATTATAAATTTGATCCAACTCAATTGAAGTTTCTAATGTATTAAATGGTATTGAGTCATTTTCTAATGATTTAATCGTTCATCCGCAAAAGTACAAAATTTTATTTGTTCAAATATAACACTTGTTGACGTGACATTATATTAGTAATACTAATATTATTGGCAACATGATGTTTTGTCGCCAAAATTAAGTTGCAGATATTTACTAATAACTTTTCACGACTACTTTTGTGCGTTAGCGAAGAAAATTAAAAAAAATATAATTTTTAGTAATTTTTTTCCCTCAATTACCTAATAGCATACATTTATCCATTCATAACTGTTATTGTAACGAACTGCTTCCACCTTGTATAATATTGTCTGTTTTGGCTACAAAATTTCGTAGATTTCTCAGTAGGTCACCCATCCCTGTATTGCTGCGGCATGAGCAAGTTAGTACTATAAAGTTTTATTGGACTTTAGCACCCTCACATATTTGAAAAGTCTTGTATAAGGTAAGGTCATAATATATTATATACAACACTAATTTTACATTCACCAAGCGAAGTGGAATCTCTAACCACTCATCTGAACGTCTACCAAGACTCTCACTTCCGAACACTCGATCTTACAACTGACAATATTGATGTAAAAATAAAATCAATACAACTCAAATACCAATTAAAATAAATCTGTTATTAAATCTATCCCAATTTAAAAACATTAAATGTACTAAGTCACAATGCCTTGCAATTATCTATATAACAATATTGGAGGTATCTCCAAAATAATAATTTTTTCTTACAAATTTCAATCCTTCATTCTACACATATAATGGTCTAAAAACATCTCTCTCACAAACTAACTTTTAGATGACATTTTTCATGGCAAAAGTCTAATTAACAAGATTGAAAAATATCTACAAAGAATATTTATTTTAAACAAATCTCAATTATTTATTTTATACATTTAACGGTCTACAAATAAATTTTTTTAACATATTAATTTTTGAATGAAACTTTAATAAATCTTTATTATATATTTTATAAATTTCAAGTATTTTATTCCACAAGATCAAATTTCTAAAAATTACTTCAAAAAATTAATTTTTGAATGACTTTTGAATAAATACTTATTTTTTCTAACAAGTTCTAACCTTTTATTCTTCACATCTAACGATTTAAAAATATTAATCCACAAACTAACTTTTCAATGTTGTTTTTGTAAATACTTGATATTTTTTTATGACAAAAATTTATAGATATGAACGTATCTCTAAAAGAGTTTGTTTTTTTACAAATCTCAACACTTCATTTTTTACATCTAACGGTATAAAAATATCCCTTTCACAAGCTAACTTTTAGATGTCATGGGTGAAATCTCAAGTAATATGAGTTAAGAAATAATTCAAATGCCTAACCAAGAAAATTGATAAAAAAATTTAAAAATATGAATTAATATCAAATCAGCATAACTGTTGGACATTTTATTTCAATTATATAGTACTAGTTAGATTTTTTTGATGGTTAAGATGTTGGCGATCTATTAAGGAATGAGATTTCACACCAAAAAATATAAGTACGTACGAATTGCTATAAAGTCATAGTTTCAAACTCACTTTTACATGTTCGATCTTAAAAAACACCATGACATGGATCTAGGTGGGGGTGTGTGTGGAGAATAGTAGGTTCGAGTACTTTCCCTCGGATGAAGCTACGTGCTTTGCATGGATAGCGAATTAATAAAAAAAAAAAGTGCGAGCCATTCAAATAATAAATTTTACTCCGATCAAGAAGCATTCTAAATTCGTCCGAGCCAAATTTTTACAAGAATAAATTAATCAACTACCACAACAAATTCAATGATCTAGATCATCATGATTGTGTCACAGTTGCGTGGCTATTGTACATTCAGATACAACACAAGACTTAGTTTGTTATCAATTCCATTGAACGTATACATTTTTAAGGTCAGTATCAAGTCAATTCGTACAACCTTTGATCTAAACTGTTAGGATTTCATATCTCACTGATTTCATTATTGTCACCAAAATCAAAGATCATCGGATGTTGGCGTTCATGATTTGTATAAAAGATAAAGTTGATGACATATCGGTAGACATTTAGTCGGCCAAAAATATCATTCAAGTAACAATTCAAATAGTTTCAGTTTATTAGAATCCAACAAGGGGGTGATATTGAAGTATTTTCCTTGATTAATACTATATCATTTCATTGTGTTATACTTTTGCTGGCGTTGTATTGTTGTCATTGATTATTTTCAAAATATATTATCTTTTGGTGATGCAGATTACGTTGCCATAAATGAAGATTTTTTGGCGACAACATTTCTCATTATCAAAAGTGTCGTTGCCAAAATAAATTATTTTTCGGTGATGCTAATTGCGTTGCCAAATTTGAAAACTTTTCAACGACAACCTTTCTCATCGCTGAAAGTATCGTCGCCAAAATAAAATATCTTTCAGCTACGCAACGCGCGTCGCCAAATATGAATACTTTTCAGCGACAATATCTCTTATCGCTGAAAGTATAGCAAATATAATTGCCAAAAATTATCTCACAAGTCTATTCAGCCTAATGATTATCGACAAGAATTACCAATCAATTTGTAAAAGTGTGTCGCCAATACATAGTCAACGACGACGCATTTTTTGGTCAATCTCAATTCTAGTTGCCTTTTGTCCAATCTGTTATAGTGATGTTTGAATAATTTATATTAAAAAACTAAGTTATTCAGATACAATATACAATATAAATACTTAATCTTGTTAGATTAGAATAGAATAATTTATTTGCTTGTTTGTAATTGAGGTGGGGCGGAGCACATGTTTCACCCCTCCTTATAGCTCCGCCTCGCGGTTACGCAATTCATCTTCCCTAACAAACAAAAAAAAGTCTAGTGCATGTGGGACAAAAAGAAGGACTTTGCTATTGTGGGGTAGACATATACCTACGAATATAAAAATTTAATCGCTGTGTGTGTAAGTTAATTGAATGGGGTAGGACAACAATATCTGTTTTGAAGGTACGATGAAGAAGAAAATTTCAAAACAATTTCTTCTTTAACAATTTGTATTAAATGCAAAATGCTCAAAGAAGAAGTATACAAATTGACAACCATCGTGGAGAATTTATCCAATATTTTGCGGACATGAACAATCTTAATACTTTCATTCTCCAAAAAATATAACTTAATGCTTAAAACATTAAGTTTTCAAGTCTCATTCTTGAGCATATTTATTGATGTTTTTTCTAACTCTAATATAAAGAACGAACAAGTCAACTTTGAATATCTTTTTATTTTTTTTTCACCAAACTTGTAAGATACCTATAAAACACAAAATATAATAAAATGAGATAAAATATAATTAACAAAATATAAATTAGGGATAAAAAATGTACACTAAATTGTATACATCACCAACATGAAAAGATAAGTTGGTGGCGGTACATTAATTGTGCAGATGTTAACCAAGATAGAGATGATGACTTTTGGGGCAATGTAATTACAATAGTACTACATACACATCACTTTTGTACATTATTTTTTCTCACAATACAAAACGACGTAGTTTTGAGTGATGTGTAAAAATGACGTGTAAAAGTGATGTGTGTGTATCATTTTTGCTGTAATTAATACTATTAGTGGTTGGGGCATGTGCGATGTGTGTGCATATCAAGCATCTATAATATATAAAAATAACAAAAAAAATTCGATTGCAATTAAAATATATGAATATGTGCTTACCTGCTACATATACTATTTATAATGCAATGTAATAATCTGCAAAATAGACTGTGAATATGAAATGTTATACAAAATAACATACTATGATAATGCTGCCTCGGCCGTCATAGACCTATATATTCATGTATTAGTTTTTATAATTTGAATGCCTCGGCTCTAATTGTGCACGCCATTTACATCAATAAATTTCTATCTTTTTAACCTGCATAGATAGCCAAGTAAATATGGTAAAGCTGATTATAATAGTAAAAAGTTCTCTTGCAACTAATGCAATAATAAAAGAAAACATGAACTAATAAATAACTTTAATGATTACCTTGATATTGGTCGATGCTTCGATATTAGTTGTCGTATTGTCATTGCGAATATTTTTCCAAAGTTGCAACTTAGTTATTGAGTAACTTATTCATGTATGGTAGCGTATGAGTAGGCAAAATAAGTTAATCGGTATATAATGACCTATAATGCTAAAAATTATCTGAAATTTTATTGCTAAATATTTTCTTAAAACAACGAGTAATGAACAATAGACCACGCTAATTAAAAATCGAACACAAACAACTACATACTACAGCTAGTTAAGAGTTACATACTACAAACAACGAGAAATGAACAATAGACGAAGCTAAATAAAAATCGCACACAAACTGATACGTAGTACAATGAGTTAAGAATTACATATTGCACTGAGTTAAGGGTAACAAAGAGAGAGCCGGATTCTCCGTCCTAATCCCCTTTCCCACTCTCCTGTTCTAACTCTAAACTCATCACTAACTCCTCTTTAACTCTGTGTACTAAAAGATTCTTTATATTCCCAAAATAACAAAATTATCATTGTGGTGACAAAAATTTCAAACACGAAATCACTTTAAAAAATTTAATAATCGGAGTTGTACGCAATTGTAAAATGAAGTTGAATAAGTTAACAAAATTTAATAACAACATATAAAATGAGTAATAGGTGAAAAAATTATTCATAAAAGGGTTGTATGCAATTGTAAAAATCTTATTAACAAATATTAAGCAAAAGCATGGTTAAACAAAAAAGTACACGATTACATATTTTTCAAATTATCTTCTAAATAATACTCTGCTATAAAATCTATCAGAATTTAAAAAATAACCCAATCTAAAATTCCCATACCTATGTTTCAATATGCTCATTCAACATCCCTCAAGTCATTCTCTAGCTGTTATTCAAAACTTGATTTTCGTGAAGAAAATTAAAGAGACATATATCGCATTATGATTTAATAATTACTTATTTGATGGTGTATATTTATAACTGTGTGGTTGGTGAGCAAGAAGTAAAGAAACTAACTAATGATCGCTATATTTCAGATCTAATACATCGCAATAGAATAATTCTTTTTATAAATAACATAATAATTTTTAAAAAAAAATTAGGACTAGCTATTAGATTAATTTAAGAGAAACTGTGGGTCCATGATCAATAAATTTTATCTTTTTCCTTCTTTTGTGTTTGGTGGAAAAGCATGTTGGGGGAGGTGCCATCTGAAATTAGGATGACTGCTTGTGTTCTTTTAGGCAAAGATCCTTCGTGTTTGAATTTTTTGTTTTAATCACAATAGCAATTTCGTTATTTTGAAAATATAAACAAATCTTTTAATAAATAGAGTTAATTCAAGAGGAGTTGGGATGAATTTAGAATCGTAGTGATGTAGCATATATAAAATAGTGGAATAAAAGAGTGAGACGAGGACTAGGACAGGGGATCCGGCTCCATGGGGGGGAGGGGGAGTTATGGAATCTCAAAATTGAACTGTTTTAAAAATTTGCCGACAAAGTAACTTTCACGAGTGCAATTTTATTTACCTTTTTTTAAAGAGGGTGAACATTAAGTTCACTTTCATTGGTTGAAATTGTGTATGTCCTATATATTCAATACACCTTTTAGTAAGAATGTGACCATTTCAACCGATGAGAGTCAGGTAATGTTTATACTCTTTAAAACTCTTATTGTCGCAAAGGAGAAAATAGTAAATGAGAGGGATTGGAAGAGAGTGGAGATATACCTTGTTTGGAATTTCACACGTAGAAATCTTCTCTTCTCTTCTCTTCAATCTTCAATCTTCAATTTTTTGTTCACACAATTCTTGCTTGAAAGAGTGGTGGAAGTTAGAAAGTAGAACTTTGTTTGATAGTGGGGAGGAATATAAAACTGAAAGTTTTGAGTTAGTGGAGGAAAATGTGGAGAGTGTAGAATTCCATATTTACCCTCATATTTGTTGGGTATGTAAGATAATTGGAAAGGAATTAAGAATTATTTGTGGGTGCATTTTAGGGAACATAAAAGTGGACACAATAACATAAAAAAGGGAACACAAAAATGGTGCTCTCCCTTTATATATTAAAAAGTAAATTATAATGATCTCCCCTGAGATTTATAAAAAATACAATGCCCTCCATAAGGTTTCTAAAATTACTCTGTAAATTATTATGCAATTACCTCTCTTATTGTTAAAATCGATCAAACATCATTAGTTATGCTATTAAAACTTCAAGTTCAAGATTTTTTTCTGACAAAATGAATTATAACATAATTTTTATTGCGTTCGAAATAACTTATGATAATTTTTTTATATTTTTCTAAAGTCAAAATTCAAGTAGAGTTTTAAAATATGTCTGAATTTTGACTTTACAAAAATCACAAAAAATTAACATAGGTTATTTTGGACGTGATAAGAATTACATTGTAGATTGTTTTGTCAACAAAATTCTTAAACTTGAAGTTTTAATAGCGTATCTAACTATGTTTGACAGATTTTTATGATAGGGGAGATAACTGAATAATAGTTTAAAAAACAAGGGAGATCAAAATAATTTTATATACCTCAAGGGGGATATTATATTTGTTATAAACCTCAGGGGAGGTCAGTGTAATTCACCCTATATTAAAATAGAATTTTGGGGACATAATGACATAAAAAGGAAACATCAAAATAGTGCTCTTCCTTTATATATTAAAATAGAATTTTAGGGACACATGACGTAAAAAGGGAACACCAAAATGGTGCTCTCCTTTTATATATTAAAATATAATTTTAAGAAATATAAAAGTAGACACAACAACATAAAATGGGGACATCAAAATGGTGCTTTTTCTTATATATTAAAATAGATTAGGACCCCTTTCAAGAAAGTACTACTATTAGGTCTCATTTGACCTAACTTTTTTTCCGCAAATTTTTTTTGTCTCTATTTAATTGTTTTTTTTTTTTAGCATTTTGTTATTTTGACGTTAATGTTTTGTGAAGCATTCGTCAGTCTCGATGAAAAAAATATAAAAAAATATAAAATTATATTTAAAATTTTAAAAATCTCAAAGAAGGTCTTTTTAAAGACGACGAATAAGCACAAAAATATTCTTCTAAAAAGCAAGGAAAGTATTTACATTTTCTAAAATCTCAAAGAAGGCCCTTTTAACTAATTGAAGAAGAACTTGCAAATTGACAAAATCCGACGATCAAGTTTTTCATCTCCAAGGATCTTTCTATTTAGCAACATCTTAGGATGACATAACCTTAAAGTGGAGCGCGGCTCCTAAATGATAAAAGAAAGAAAAACTAATTTTCTTCTTTTTTTATTTAATTACCTTCCATGACCGAATTCATTCGATTTGTAAAAAGAATTAAAAAAAGGTTTGGAGAAGCTCACAGGGCTATCCTGCATTTGTCAATAACGTCAGGGTAATTTATCCCAAGTTTTAAGGGTAATTTCGGAGGGCAACGATTGTGTTTTTTCCATGTTGGTGTAATAATTATTCCTCTTGTCATGTATGTGATATTTGAAATGTTGATACTATGTTTATGTAATAACTTTACCTATTTTCTCACTATACTGTAATTTTTCCAACAAAAAATTCAGTGGAGTATAATGTTTCAATAATAGAGAAAGTCTCAGAAATATTTGAGAATTTAAAATAAATAGCGTAGATTTATTTAAATGTGTAAACTCTTAACCTTTGATTTTTTGGTCATATTTTCGGAGAATTTTTTTTGAAACCGTAGCACTCCTCTTCAACAATATTGTCCGACTCCTTTGGTTGAAATTAATCCCTCGACAACTACATTCATGTACATTTGGACTATAATGTTTATTAGTTTATTATCTGATTTTTTTATTTTTATTTAAAAATTCATAAATTTTTATTTTGAGTTAATTTTTTATAGTTTATTAATTCGTCTTGACAAGAAATTTTAAAAAAATAAAAAATTACTTTAAAAAATTAAAATAAATTTAAAAAGACGAAAAATAAATAAAAAGAGAGTTTGTTTGAGCCCCTTTTTTTGTCTTTAATGAATTTTTTTTATATTTTGAATATAATTTCATACTTTTTAAATTTTTTTCATTAAGAAAAATCAATAAATCACAAAAAATTAATACAAAAAATAATTGAATAGTGACAAAAATAATTAAAATAGACAAGTACAGATAAATTTGGCCAGACTATTAAATTTTCTTTTGTCTTTATTCATTTTTTTCTATTTTTTATTTTGCTTCATTTTTTTGTAGTTTGGTGATTTATTTTGACTAAAAAAATCTAAAACGTATAAAATTATGTCTAAAAAATTAAAAAAAATTCTCTAAAAACGAAACACATAAATTCTTTTGCACTTATTCTTTATCTTTTCTAAAATTGTTTTAGTTTTGAGATATAATTTTATATATATTTTTTGAAATATGAGACTAACGCGTACTGTGCAATGGGGGTATGAATCCTCTGTACAGACTTTTTTTTAATGTCGTGTCTCTGTCATGATCATGGCAGAGCGTCTGATGCAAAACCAATTTAAACTTGATTTCTCTGTGCAGACATATTCAGTACCTTAAATTAAATGTGGCAAAGCTAATTTAGAGCATTTATTTTTTTTTTATTTTAAGAAGTAATTCTTTTAAATACGTTTGATATCAGTCTCTTTTGATATCATTAGTATCAGTTTCGAGGTAAGTCCTGCAAGCCCTAGGGCTCGGACAATCCCTCGGCGTGGGCAACCAAAAAAAAAAACTTATTTTTGTAAATATAGAAAAATATTTTAATTATTTTGTAAAAAACTTATTTAAGAACTACTTATTTTCTCCATATCATAGAACTTCGTTCAGTTGTCGAGAAAGTTATTTTCGAGAAAATTGAAATGAAGTGAAGTAAAATAAAAAGAAATCTAGTTCTTGTGTGTGTTCATTTGCCAAATGAATATTGTGGATTGGCTATGTTTCGGCGGAGAGAGTTTTTCAAAGTTGAAATTGATAAAAACTTACATTTGGACTACCATTTCACAGGAGAGATTAAGTGGATTGGCTATGGTTTCAATTGAAAATGAATACTTTGATAGACGTTGTTTTCTTTGAATCGGATCGTGCTAATCATAAAGCACTATAACTGAGATTGCATTTTGATTTTAAATTTTTTATGTAATTCAAATTAAAAGTGTAACGTAACCTTATTTTTGTTCTTATTTTGTTGTTTGATTATATGTTTAAATTTTGTTATGACTTAACACTAAGTGAGCAACCAATCTAAGGCCAGACTTAAGCAACCTAAATGTCAGGACCGCCACTGGATGTCCTTCCTATTGTATGAATGTTACAGTAACTCCTTATATTTGAGGAGTCATTGTAGCCTCTCTATTTAGTTAATGCAAAATTAGAACTTGTCACTGTTCATCTTATTTAGAGAATCTGATGCATGATACATTAGAAAATGTGTCTCTCTAAAATAGAAACGTGAAAATTTCTCTCTAATTTGGTCCAAAAAATAAAGAAACCAAAGTTATCAATACCGTACTGTACTAATCGGTACGTATTGTTTTAACATGACAATGGTACTAAATACTTCTAATACCATATCGTTCCAAATACTGACCGGTATCAATCTATATATATTCATAATTAAGAAAAAAAAAAATTTTGGCTCTCTTTCTCTACTTTATATATATATTGATAGTTGCGGTAAATTCGATACAGTATTCGGTATATGACTGGTACTGATACGTACCGTACTAAAAAAATTAATATTTATACCGATATAATATTTAAAACCTTAAGAGAAACTGATGTGGATGCAATTTTTGGTTCATGCATTTGCATTTGATGCCGAGTAACTGCTATACATGGGTTAGGTTTATATCATAAAGAGGATTGTGTACCATGAATTTACTGCATCAAACTGCCCCCCCTCTCTCTGTCTATAGTGTATTTCTATATATGTCCTGACCTGACCACATGGTCTCCTCCCTATTAATGTCTTAAGATTCATGGCAGATGATCGGAATTAGGGAGGTTACCGTGCGTATGATCGGAATTAAGGAGACTGTCCTATATTACGTATAGTAATTCGTATTGTATGTCGTTTTGATACGTAAAATACTAATAAAAAATTACTC
The DNA here is from genome assembly GCA_014822125.1 of Arbutus unedo. NCBI lineage: Eukaryota > Viridiplantae > Streptophyta > Magnoliopsida > Ericales > Ericaceae > Arbutus > Arbutus unedo. The sequence goes on along the minus strand of JABCMJ010032447.1, from coordinate 3,216 downwards.
AGTTAGCGTCCAACTATTCGTTTTGCACAATGCTAAGAACTTGACTTTATGGAGACTGAACACATTTTCAATCTTTTATTAGGGAAAAACTCTTGGATTTATTGGGAAATAACGGAGACGATTCGAGCTGTTTGTGAACTTGACTTGGCTCAACTTGATAATATCTTGACTCTGCTCGGTTCCTTAACTAAGAGAGCCGAGCTCGATCCAAATTTCAAATTTGTTTAGTAAACGAGTTTAAACATGTTAATACTTGACTAGACTCGTTTATGACTCTGGATTCCTGATCCATCTATTCTCAACTCTCATAATCTACTGCTCTCTTTGGCGACTTTAAGGAGAATAAATGTCAAAACACCAAGAAGCATTTGTCATTAAGAAAAGCCGGTAAGAAGCTGTAATGATCCAACTCGAAATAAATCTCTAATAATTATAAGTTGTGGGCCTAAAAACTTTCAAATAAAAGAAATCTTTTAAAATTCAAAATAAATAATAGACTACAATTAATGGGTCAAATTCCAAAAATGCTTTTGTACTTTTTCTTTTTTGTTGTCACTAATTTTGCTCTGAACGTGAAACCATGATTTATACTGGAAGCATACAATATGACAGAATTATACATTCACAACAATAAATTATTCGGCGTCGACGACGTGAAAGAATTTTATCTTATTAGGACCTCATATCCGGTTCTTCTTAGAACATAAATAGCTACTGAATCTAACTCCCTCAATCATGCTTTCTTTAATATTTTTTTATATATTATACATATACAGAGAGAGAGAGAGAGAGAAATGCTATATGGACCAACACTTTTTTAAACCAACATCTAAACTCTTTATTCCTGATTAAATTTTACCAATTCGAACCGTTCAATGTGTTTAAAACATGTTTTTAAGGATACCTGCGAAAAATCAGTTCAAAATATTATTGGAAAGAGTTTGATCCAAACAGTGGCTTGCAAAACAGTTCCTGTCAATATTTTGAACCACTGCTTGGATCAATCTCTTTTCGGTAATATTTTGAGCTGATTTCTCATAGGTACCCTTAAAAACATGTTTTAAACACATTGAACGGTTCAGATCGTTAAAATTTAATCGAGAATCAAGAGTTTAGATGTTGGTCTAATATTAATCTAAAAAAATATTGGTCTATAGAGTCATCCCCCCCCCCACACACACACACATATATATATATATAACTCTGAATTATTTTTAAAACACTTACACTAAATAATATCTGGGAATATTTTTTCTAAAAAATTGATTCAGAAACTATCAATCGAAAATAGTCTAAAAACTAAAGCGACATCTACTAAGGTCGTTAAGGCTTCTCAGGTAAGGCTCTGGATTATGTAAGACCCTTGGGGGTCTTATTGAAACGCAAGGGGAGTGTTGTTAGTTTGAAAAAAAAATTAATATTTTATCAAAATACCCCCAATAAGTGTTTTGGTGAGAGGGAGATTTACAATGCTCTGGGTTATTTCTTCCGTCAGCAAAAAAGGTTTTGTTGTTTCATGGTTCTGATTCTTTGTATGTAGCCATAAATGACCAAAAAAAAAAAAAATCTAGTTCTTCGTTTCCTGCCAAACGATCGATTGAAGACAAAGAATGTTTTTGTGTGTTCCCTGATCCTAAACACCTTTATGATAATTTGTAAATGTTATTGGTATCTATATAGACGAAGTGTTATTAAGAAAATATAAGATGACAGATTAAAATTGTCATCGTTAATTATAAATATGATGGTCGTAAAGCGTTATAAATATAACACCATTATCAACTCAATATGACCAGAATATCATTATCTTCCTCCTTCTCAAGTTTTGAACTTCTGATCGTCACACAAACCAACACTTTATGCGCATCATCTCTTACCATCACATTAAACATATTATTAATGAGAGATTTACAATATATAATATATTACATATATGTTTTAATATTTTAATTTTTTTTTTCATTGTTTCAAGTCAGTTGAGATTAAAATAAAAATTGTGATTTTAATGTCACTTTTAATTAAAACCAACATTATAAACGAATTTATTTATTTCAATGTTAGTTTTAATCAAAATCGATATTATAAAAGAGTATTAGTTATGTCACAAACTTGAAAAGCTACATAATAAAAACAATACATGGCAATTTTTTTATTCAATTTTTTTAACGACAGATTTAAAAAAATTGACATGTTATTTAAACACTATTATAGTAGTAATGACAGTATTTTTTATAAACTGACACCAATACTTACTTCAGTTTTTTCAATGATAAGTTCGTAAAAATTGACATATTATGTACTTTTATAGTGTCATATTTTGGCGTTATTGTAGTAGTGTATGTTGGTTCTACCCTACAAATTCGTTCTATCCTAAATCTTGGGCTTCAAAAATGATTTTCGATCTGCGTTTGGGTGGCTGCGCATAATCAACTAGGTATACGATGAACTAGGTTTGGGTTTTTGTTATGCTTGTTTATGGTTATTGGTTATCTTTGTTCCTATGTGCTGTTGTGTTTAAGTCCTCGTGAATCTTCAATTGGGTTTTTAATTTTTAGGTTTCCTTGATAATACAATTGGGTTTTTTATGTTGTTGGGCTTTCAGAACTTGATTTCGCTCTGTTGTTATTTTGGTTCAAGAATTAAAACTGGGTATACCATGAACTGTGTTTTGCTCTGTTTTGAAACCGAGTTTTAAAACTGGGTTCAATACTATTTGTTTCTGTGACTGTTCACTGAGTTATGCGTAATTTGCCAGAAGTTGGGTTTTTAATTGTGTTGGGAGGTCAATTTTTTTTTTGTATTGATATTGGGGGTTAATTATTGGCTTGAATTCTAAGATTGTGGGTTTCAATTTTGTTTTTTTATGTTGGGGGTTTCAAATTTGTGGATTTCATATGTTTAACTTTCAATTGTGGGATTTCAATATTTACTTAAGAACCCTTCTAATCCACCCAGTCCCTCTTTCTTTATTATAAAACTCAACCAGACATATTTTTATGGATTCGGGGGGCCTGCTGTGCAGAGTGCACAGCAGCCCCTGTGCATTAAAACGACGTAATTTTAATGCACAGCTACATTTTATTTTGTGTGTTTTGTGTACGTAACCTATTAACAAAATTTTATTTTAAAATTTCGAGTTCACGGTTAATTTCAAAATATTCGTTTAAGCCGACGGTGAATTTTTCAAATTTTTTTAAAAATAAAATTCAGAAAACA
>JABCMJ010032441.1:0-16638 GCA_014822125.1 Arbutus unedo | reverse complement strand
AATGTGGAATAGAATTTGTACTAATAGTTGCATTATCTAAAACTTACTTTTTAAACATAATATATTACATTTGAGTCTACAAAATGAAAAATAAAAAGAAGATAGATTGAGGAAGCTCTAAAGAAAGTACAGCAAAGATGTTTAACCCATAATGGTATTCACTCTCATTTACTTGGCAGAAAGTATAATAACAATTCCCTATTCCCCATGTTGTGAGAAAATGAATCTCTACTCGTTTCTATGATACAAATCTATAGTTCAAAACCACAAGCCAAATGCAAAACATCAGCTCAACCACACACACCATTTGACAAATCGTACTACTACACATTGTAAATGCTTCTACAAGCAAGACATTTCGCGTTACCATGCCAGTTTACGTCTGCAATTTACTGATTGATTGATAAATAGCTCCTGGAAAAGGAGATGTTCGTGTTAATTAGACTCGTTAGTTTATCGTAAGACACCATTGCCCCCACCCGGGTGAACCTTTTTTTGGTGCACCATCCACATTTGCTACAAATAGAGGATCCCTATCCTCGCATTTGAATTCAGTACTGACTGCGTTTCCCTGCTCTGTCATCTGTTCTAACTCTCTCGTCAAATCTGCCATTGTCTTTCTCAAATTGGATTTGCTCACTTTCCCTGCTTCCCCTGCCGCAATACCAACCATTGTTATCCTTGGAAGCAAAGGGCTATGATTCAGTTCTCGTCCCGTGCATTCACCTGCTTCAGCTTCCGCTCTGCGACAAAGGGGCTTGTCTTAATTAACACGAAAAAAGAATAAGCTCAAAGAGCACATGTTGTCGAATGGGCTCAGATAAAAGAAGGGCGGTCTGGGCGCAACGGTAAGATACGCGATTAGGATACGAGCATGCAAACTCGGTGCTCTCTTTTGTGTGTGCAATATGCATATATATTTTTGTGGGCGCTACTGCCGACTTACATGAGAAAGTGGTATTAGTTCCCACAGTATATATGAAGTATAGAAGCACCTTTTAACTGATTGATTGTGGTGCTGTTGGTTTGAAAAGGGATGCCTACACCAATCTCCAAAGGGAAATCCAAAACTCGGTCCTTGCTCAGCTTCGACAATATCCTTCGGTTTGAGCTTTGAAGTGCCACGGTGCTGAAGGTACTTGCTGTTTTCTAATTCAGAATTGGCTACAGAGCTGGATGAATCCGATGCCCGCCGCAAGGAAGCTGCGCTCCTACACCAAATGAAGACAATTTTGAAAAAAAAGAAACCAATGAGGCAATAAAGGAATGCATGCTATGGCAACTACATATTCAAAGACTCGGAGCCACAAAGAACAAAGCTTAGAAGTGGAAATTTATTATTTCATTCCGCGAAATGAAAGGATCAACTAAACAAAAACAAGCAAACCACCCTTACAAGGGCAAACAGCAACCTGAACAAGAATAGCAACCAGTCAATTTATTTTAACCACCCCGCTACAGAACTTTAGGCAGCGCAAAGAAGAAAACAGACCTGCGTTGCCAACACAGTTATCTTGTTTTAGGGTGATTATTCCTGAACAAATTCACCCGGGAAGTGTGCACACACGCATTCAAAGTGGGCATGAAAAATAGTTTTAGTTGAAGTCAAATGCAAGAGAATCAGCGTACCCTTGTCTTCGTCTTCTTCCTCTCATCAATAAAAAATCCCAACCCTCGTCTTCATCTTCTTCCATCTCCCTTCAATGCCAACACCATATCTGCTCCCTGCACCCTTAGTTACCCTTCACTACCCCCCGCTCATGGTCTCAAAATCACAGAACTGCAACACCGGTTGCCAACTACCCAAAGCCTAAAACAATGGTCACCATTGGGGCACATCAACTGTTATTTCATACATGCATATATATAGTTGTCTACTCATACACATAAACTGGGCCTGAAAAGGGGGGAAAGCACACTTCGTATAGACTCTTTGCTATGCCATGATCTGCTTGCGGTGATGAAGGAGGTTCTGACCAATGAGGATGCTTTTGAGTGTGCACTTATGCCAACCTTTTTCCCAGTTATTGCCTCTCCAAGAGCCATATATGGCTCCACGTACTCACATTACATACACTAGAAGTGGGGCATGCACAATGCATGTGCAAGTAGGAGTTCATCAATTTATCTAATAGTAAAGAGCAACAACTAAGAGTAAATAGTGGAAGAGGTATTTTTTTTTGCCCTTGTTATTATGATTATTGGGTGGTTCACAATTAATCAAAGTAATTAGTAACATATTTTGGGGGAAATTTAGGAATGAAAAATTGACACAATAACCAAATTTGACAGACACCAAAGTGGTGCTCTCCCTTTCTATTAAGAAGAGGTGTGTATAAATTCATCAATTGGTTGGTTATTTTGAGGGAGGAATACCAGGGGGAAAAGAGGGGGAATATGGAGGTGGGTCACAGTGAAGAAAGCTTACGATACCTCAGCACCATAAATTGTGACCCATGGAAGAAATTGCAGATACATATATCCATTATACCTCACGTTGATTGGTTGGTTGGTTATTTCGTCGATTGGTTTGGTTAATAAATACACTGGTATAAAAACTAAGAGGATTCGATGAATGTGGGATTAAATTTAAAAATAACAAAGGAAAGAGAAAGTGGAGATATCAATCATATGATATGAAAGAGAGGGGAAAAAAATGGAGAAGGTGTTAAGCTCATTTTACATTTATCATTCAAGGGGTTAGCATGAAAATGTAGTCCTAAACTTTAACATGCTCCAAGAATAAATCGCAAGAGAGTAAAGAGGTTCAAGTACATTTTGCCACTCCCCCCCCCCCCCCCCCCCCCTCCCCCCTCCCTCCCTCCCTCCTCCTCCTCCTCCTCCTGCTCCTGCTGTTTTTTCTTTTTCCAACTATGCCATTTCAAAAAGCTATTGAACATAAAGGACTCATCAGGAGATGGAATATAAGTCGCTGAATCTATCAAGCTTGAGAGATGTACTCATATGAGACTACTGGAATGAAGTTCTTCCATTACAGTAAAGGAAACCAAATCCGCAGCTGGAATGTCAAGGAAGTACATCAAACAACCGCAAATAAGGGAAACAGGGAGTAGCATGGGGTACCTTTCTTCAAATGAATCTACAACATAAGGAAATTTTGGCTGAATTCCAGTGGCTTTGCGTAACCATCTGTTCCCCAGGAGCACTTTGTCAAGAGCATTGTGAAGCATACATTCAACAGCGTCTGATATGGCACTCTTGAGTATATCATTATCCAGTGCTGACCCCATAAGTGCACCCGTGTCCTAAAAACAAAGCACGTGCATCAGCCCATAAAACACAGAAGGGGCTATACACAGCCACCAGAGAAATTTCATTTCTTCTACATATATTAAGAAAGGTGCACCAAAAAACACACAAGTAAGGATGACTTGTGAAATGCTCTGTCAAGAACCTATACCCCAACTCGGATCATCCATGAATTCTTCAATAGATGTGCATAGCAAAAATAGGAAAACAACTTTAAAAGGAAAGCAAAACAAAAATTGAAATAGTGACAGAAAAGAACTCAGGAACAAGAGTGCAATGCTCCTTTCTCCGTCAAATTTATTCTTTAAGTATTTTTTTAGGTGATGGGAAATAAAAAGAGAGCCAAAAAAAGCCAAATTAAAACCTCCATGTTTAGTTTCCTACCTTCTTAGTAGATAGTAAAAGAGAGAGTAAAACAGTTTTTTCTCATACCTCTGGTGGTTCCCACGTTCTCTCTCCAGTCTCTTCAATCACTTCTGCATCAGAATCGTCAGCAAAAACATCCCGCCCATGTCTCCTGGTTTGGATTAATGCATGGAAGTGCTGATCGACAGATTCTTCTAGGATGGTATCCAATAAGTTTTTGTCAAAGAAGTACGGAGTATACCTAGTGGAAGCAACAATAACATTGCAACAGTCATATTAATGAGAATAAGAATTATAGGTTTGGGCCACCGAGAAATATGAACTTAACAGCAGAAAAAATCCCAAGCCCTTCAATGAAAAAGAGAATTCAAATCCTGGAAGATTATTATCTTCGCATATAAGAAAAGGAGAATATGGATGGAAAGAAGCTGATCAATCAGCATTTCACTTTCCAAGAAGAAGGGGACATCTAACCTCAACATTGCAAATATGTTACAACAATAATTATGTCTGCTAACCAATGCCAAAACTTTCTCACTTAATTCAAAAACATAATGTTAAGACTTACCTCATTCATACGCTGAGAAGATATTTCAAGTCTTTCAAAGCAATGATAGTGGATGACCAATATGGAAAGAAAAAAAAAGAAAGAAAGAAAAGAAGGACAAAATTATAACCTTTTGAGTTAAAGACAAGCATAGCTTGACAGATTAGCATACCACTTAATCCCATCAGCTGTTGCTATAGCAATGTCCAAGTTTTGAGCACTGAAAACAGGAACGCCGTCAACCCTCTTTCTTCCACCATTATGTGACATTATCTTTAGAAGTTTATTGGCTTCCTTGACCTGTGAAAAAACCATATAAAGAACCATATATTCACAAACACATGCCAATTTCTAACAAGATGCAACCATTGTATCTTACCTGTTTCTCATTTGGAACGAATTCGAACAAATGAGGTTTCTCCTGCATAACACATGGTGAACTATGTAAGATGGATAAAGAGAAACTTCCACCAGATGAAACTTGGAATGAAACAACAAGAAAGTTATTAACTCAGGAACTAGGCACATAAGCCATAAAAGATAACCAAGTAATTTGTCTCCAACCTTGGGATGAAATAACAAGAAAGTTATTAACTCAAGAACTCGGCACATAAGCTATAAAAGAAAATTATCTCCAAATGTATCAGTAGAAACAACAGCATGCTAGTCAACCCAAGAAGAAAAAGTAGCAATTACTTTTGGGGTTGGATTTGACAAAGCCTACTGATTATTCTAAAAGCTAAAGCTCAAGATACTTGAGAATAAGCTTCTGGTTGCATACAAACACATTTTATGGAACTGGTAGCATATAAACACTTTTTTTGGATGCTTTACTCCACCCAGAACCACATTTCACAGAAAAGCACCACTGTCATGTGTTCCGTCATTACCAAAATCTATGCCCTCACTACCCTTCCTTATCCTTATAGCACCTTCAGATTGAACCATCCAATTTTCTACCAAACAGTCAGTTTTTTTTACAATTAATCATCAAATCTTCCAATCATTCGAAAGCATGCTACCTCTAACTGCTTAAGTTGCATGCTTCATGAAGATAACACATCCCATTGCTCATCCATCTTAACGCCCACCCTTCTATGACACCATTCTACAACCACATGTCTGTTCATTTCCTAAACCTTAGCATTTAGGAAGTTCTTGCTTTGGCACTACTATTCAAATAAACTGTTTCGGGTTGGCTACATGAATCCCATTACGTCATTTAGCTTGATCAGACGTCGAAACACAAGCCAATTGACACAAAGGGTCCAGTCGAGTTTTACACTAGCTGTCACATACGGCCTAACCTTGTGCATTCCTCCTCATTATCATTGGTCGTGCAAGGATTACAAATTTAGCATTTGATAAGTCCCTATGTATACAAGAATCAATGAAATGACAAAGTACAGAATTACGATAACAAGATTTATCCTGCTTCCAAATTTCAGAAAAATTAAAACAAAAAGGAATAAAGAGCAAAAAGTCAACCCAATAAAAGACATCAGTGGCGTTGTCAATCCAACTGACAGCTTAACCATGCATTGTCACTACAACTATATAGCAAATCAGCCACGTCTCCTTTCCTACTAAATGGACAACAACAAAATCAACTAGTGATAGAAAGAAAGCACATGTAGATTTTACATACCTTGTATCGCATAGTTGAGGAACATACATTGAAAAAAACGGCTCAGAATGCAATACACCTTAAATGGTGATACGTAAACACAAACACGCATGTAGTGAAATAGAGGAAAGACGATAGGAAGAATAGCAGATAGGCATCCGATCACATTTAATTGAATGCTATATAACCAATACGATTTCCATTCAAATAGCACCGGACGTACCTTGAAATGCTCATATGCTATATCAAGACGACAAGCTCCAACCACACCACTTGGAATATTCAGCTTTCTAACGTAAGAAACTGGAAAATATAATCAATCGATGTAAGACAATTATAATCAGGTTGAATTCCAAATTGAAAATGTGTTAAAACTTAAATACATGTACAAATGAACACGAGAACATGAAACTTGAGCTGCATATATAAACTTACCACTCAAATGCAAACAAGCACATGAAGGCACTGCCAAACCTACCTGCATCACCTACATCTATGAAAAAGCGGAACACCGGGCCATTTCTCTCGCTCTTAGTAATTGATGCAAATACCTTCTTAACCCATTCAGGTGTTCTACAGGTCAAAGAGATTTACCAAAATTAATGCAGTTAAAAATATTATTCCAACAACAAAAGAAAGTAAGGATAACAAGTAAAAAACCATGTCCCATATTATATGGTCCTTCAAAATATATAAATTATCCGCACCGGGCACTTGACACTTGGATAAGGGTATTGGATCTGTATCACATAAATTGCACAATAACTAAGCAAGCATAGTTTAACTCAAATTTCTCATGAGCTATGGGTGGTACTTCTACAATATGCATGAAAAGGTGTAAATCAACTAGTAAATACCAACATAACATTTAAACATAAAACTATAAGTAAAAAAAGATTACTAAGTGCACGAGGCTCTAGCTGATGAAAAACTATATAGTGAGGACAATACAAGTTAGCAATAAGGATTTTAAGCATTCCGGTGTGTCCCCATATCCTTCAAACACAAAATTGGATGAATCTTATACTTAGTCACGTACCCGCACTCGACATCTGTTCACTAGTCCATGTAACATAGACCACGTCATAAAGACCTTATCTACACCTATATAGCACATAACCCATTGCAAAGTTGCGAGAGATTTGAACTCGGTGGACCTATAAGGATAGAATCATGGTCAACCATTAAACAGGAAACCTATGAGATCCTATTCACACTGACACTTAAAAAGAATATTTGCTTAGAAGAAACAAGTTGTTACAATTATCTTGCACCCTTCTGAAATTGAAGGTTCTAGTCGCTGCAAAGAATGGATAGACCCTAGAGGAAGAGTTGCCTCCCACCCTCATAGTTCCATTGTTTGGACAGGCTCCAAATTGGTCAACACACATTCAAGACTTATGGCAAAATGCAAATGGTGTACAGGCCAGAGGAACAGGTTTCCTCCAATTATAAGGGAACAACTGTAAACAAGAAAAGTACTATAATTTAAACGATAGAAGACAACAATTTTTAATCTTTGAGGCATACTACAGAAGACTTAATCTTCTACCCCACTGCCCCTCTATTAGCTAAAGTATATATTTCCAAGGGCATTTCCAAAAACCCAATGCAGAGTGCACCCCATCTCTTAGCCCTAGGTACACCACCTCAGTCATTTACAGTGTATGACAGCCTTTGAGGACTTCCCATCTTTCCAATACCTACCTATTGACATCCTTCAAGATAAAAATGCACCATTGAAAATTTGCAACACTAAACTCCCCGTCGTTTCCCCCTAACCAATCAATATGATTCTAGGTCTGCGAAATTAACAATAGCAGTGATCAAGTCAAAGTAATCTTAACCCAAGTTTTATCCTAACACTTGTTGATAGTATCCGAGGTTTCAAGCTAATTTTAGACCCCAAATCGAACACAAACTCTAACAACAATCCATTGAAAAGACATCCGGGTCTGTCTTCCCTATCCTAGACGAATAGATAGAAATACCTATGATAACATACGTATATGCTGTGTAAATGAAAATAGTGGGGGGGAAAGCGAGTACCTTTTGGAGATGAAAGGTATGTCGAAGTGGGTGGAAACAGCCATGAGTCCAGTCCCAGAAAGGTCGCACATGCTGAACACCTGGCCTACAAAGGCCGGCCCTCCCTTACCGGCGGATTTCAAGCCCGAAATCCTCACTTTAGACGGAAAACTGGAGCTGGAGTCCGATGACCTTCCCGTAAGAGTCGAAGAAGACGGCGAGTCTGTCTGAGTCGACTCAAAGGGGGAAGGGGGAGGTACGGATAGTAGTTGAGGAATCGAGTCCGCGAACAGGAGAGGAACGCTAATCTTTGACAGGGAAGTGGATTGGGTGGTTGAGGAGATTTGGGACGGCGACGGCGACGGCTTGGAGAAGGGAAAGTTGGGAGGGTGGAAGGGGATGAGAGAGGAGAGATTGGAAGCTGTGGATTGGATGAACCGGGAAATATTATTGACTGCATTACGGTGGTGGGTGTGGCGTCGACGGTGGTGGTGGTCATTGGGTTCGGATGTGGAAGCCATTGTGTGATCCAGACACAGGTGATCCAGAAAGTAACGGAAGAGTGAGTTTTCTATGCAGCTTTGGAGCTTATGAGTCATGACTTATCAGTCTTTCTTTGAGCATGAATTTGTAATTTCACCTCCATGGACAGGACAAGAGGTTATCCAGAAGCACCAAAATAAGAAAATTAATAATAATCCACGGGTAGGATTACTCGTAATTTTGGAGTGTTACATTTTTTTTTTATAACTCTCTAGACCTAGCTTATGTACACATTAATTAATTTCTCATAATTAATTTTATCGTTCACTTGTCAGAATTTTAATTAAAGTCAGAATAAAATTCTATATGAATTAGTCTTGTAAATATTGATAGTTATTGTGAGGTTTTAAACCTAAACTGAATAAATCCCGAAGTCCAAACTGTAACCACCATGGCAAAACCTTAAAGTTTGTTGTTACTTTTTTTTTTTGGACAATATTTATAATGATTTATGACAGTTGCTTGAAAAATAGTTAATTCTTTGGATTGTAATAAATTTGGTGTTCCTAAAATAATAATGTTATCAGATAAAATTATATATTTTATGTTTTATAATTTAACTAATACATATATCAAATAAACATATAATGTTATCTAACTCGCTTATTAAAAAAATAACTTTGTCTTTTAATTTAAAATGATAATTTTATTAGATAAAGTTAACTGTTAGTGTTTATCGATTAACATCATCTGTTGTTTTTAACATATATCTTAATTTGAAATAATAATATTATTAGATAAAATTATCTCTTCGCGTTTAGGGACAAATCCGTCTATAAAAGAATCTCCAGTATTAAAACTTCTCAAACTATGAACCCTAACTTATAAATTAAATTAACAGTGAGCCAAATCAGCTCAGATTTGTTATTTTGAACAATTTTCCATTATTTTTATCATATCCAACCCTATATGTAACTATATGCAACTAAGGTCTCATTTGGCATCAGCTGATAAGCTAATAATTTGTTATTGTTTCACTATTAAGAGGAAAATAATATTTCAAAAGAACTGTTGGAGGGAATTTTACATAATTGGCACCTTCAGAGGTCTTAAAAAAAGCTGCTGAGTTTTGAACACATCGAGACCCAGTATTTCCCGGATCAACCATCTTCCTTCATTGTGCATTAAAGTGAATAAATCTGAAATCCGGGATCAATCAGCTTCCTTCATGTGCATTAAAGTGAAAAAATCTGAAAAACAGAAGCACGTAAAATATCCGATAAATGGTCAGAATGAAGGTAGCAGAAGATGAATGTCGACATTCAAGGCAATTACAACGCCGTTCTGAGTTTTACAATTGGTTTACAACAATTTTAGATATGGTAACAAACTATGTCAATTATGTGTTTCTGGAGAAGAGTTGGCAGCTTCTTCAAGTTCATCTGAACTTACTTCAGAATCATCAGATGGATCAACTTCATCATGGGATTCAACTGAAACTCCTTGAGCTACTTCATGCAATCCACTAGATTTCTTGTCACTTTCTCCATCCAACTTATTTACACCACCGCTAGCATAGCCAGATTTAGCAAGCTGATTAGCTCTGATTTTGACACGCTTCCCTTTAATGTATCGATATTCCCATTTTGGGGGTGGATATTTGTTCTTCAACTTTAGGTATTTGTCCATCATACCCAGCTTCTGAAATGTATCTCCAACCATTTCAACAATTGACGTGGTCGGTCGAATGCCAAGTTCTTCCATGTCCGCAAATACCTACAAGTGAAAATCAAGATAAATAAGATCCCTCTGAAGCAAAAGCTCAAGTGTATAAAACTAGGACACTTGTGAATCAAAATAAGCCCATCATGTACGAGTTAGTTATTTAGGACAACTGAAAAGTGACAAAACTTCCTTTATGAGAGGAAGACTGAAATTTTATTCTCCCAAGATATAATAGAACTCAATGACAGATAAACTCACAAATACTCAATACGTAAGTTTTTGAAGGGTATATAAAACAACTAAATATCATAAGGTTCTTACTTTGAATCTAGGCTTGATATGAAATACACATATCATGTGAATTACTGTCGCATATAAATCTTAGCACTAAACAGTGAGAGATTTTACAATAATCGACATTAACGTCTCATTTAGAGAAGTTGTATAAAACCGGAAGTTATGGAATGTGCAGCCTCCAATCAAATCATATTGAATCGCCTACTTAATGAGATGATGATAAAGACATGGGCATGAGGCACATATTGAAATACAGGGTGCAACAGCCAGCATCCAAACGGGGGGTAATGACTTTATATTTGTAGTGCATTTGTTCCATTCTGTTTTAGGGGGGCTAACAAGCACGAAGATAAATATGGGTTTATACTTAACTGCCTTTACTTATCGGCCTTGTCAATCACTGTTATCCATAGATCACAAAAGTTCAACCTTAACAGTATAAAGGGAGAGGGAATGAGAAAAGGAAAATTAATACGATTCCCAAATGGCTTGCTGGTGAACTGCTATCAATATAGCGCATCACATACCTGTCGAGAGTTGTGGCCCTACTTTAGGCTACATACAAAGATTAGTCGACAACTCTTTCAAGTAGCCTTGACAATGACGCTTTGCTGCTGGACTGACCAAAATAGGCATAATCAAAAGCAGCATACGCATATCTCGAAACATTTATACACATAACAACACAAGCTTAGAGGCAGAAATTGAGATCTATCTGTGTTGGGTTTAATTGAATAGACACCCTAATTCTACTCATTCCACTAGATTCATGTAACCAGATCAACACAAGAAATCATCTATTGATATCTGTAATCCACCATAAATGATAACCACGTCAATTTAGTCAGCCAAGAACCCAACTAAAGAGGGTCCAAGAGTCAAATCGAATAAATTCATGAGCATATGAACGAACTGGCATGTCAAGAGAGGACACAGAGAATAAAAGAAGCAGAACACCAATAACATTAGAGGCCAGGGATTTTAGGATAGTATGAAGTTCTCAAAAGGATATGCCAATAAGTACCTCAAACAACTTGTCGTGCATGCCCCTGCGATAATATACCGAAGTCATTTTATCATAGAACATACGAGGTGTGCTCTCCAAATTTTCTGAAAATAACTTCTTCCAAAGCTCTTCAGCTTCCTCAAGTCTTCCCTCCTCGGTTAAAGCATTCAGCAATGTGTAATAGCTCCCCATTGTTCTGCCTTGACCTTTGCTCAACATCCACTTTGTCACCTATAACACATAATTTGACTGGTTATAAATCACTTATACAGACCTCTTTGCCTTACAAATCATTTCTAGGATATTGAGAACAGCGGAAGGATGAGACCTGAATTATCCTCTTCCATTCTTTTGCATTCTCGAGGGTCTTCAAAGCTTTCTTCACAGTAATGAGAGGGAACTCTAGCTCCCATGCAATGAAAGAATCAAGAGCCCCATATACTTCCTCTTTGACATTAGATAATCCCTTCACCTATATAAGCATTGCCTTGTTAACAAGGAATTATCAAATATACCAAAATGATCAACAAATCATACACCATAGTTTATTCCAGAAATCCCTATTTCACAAAAAGATCATGTATAAGTTATTAAGTTACATCTATGACCAATCTCATAAGAAATGATTCAGTGAATAAATAACTGAGTACACAGGTAGTAACATCAGAACTCAAAAATAAATTCAACAGTTAGCAGGAACTTACGCACTCAACAAGCTTCACTGACTTGGAGATGGTCCCAATTTTCTTATTGGTTTTCCATACACGAGGATATCTTGGTCGAGGACCTTTTGCTGCACATACCTGAGAAATACACTGCAGTTAATTGGGTCCACAAAAAACTAGAAATAAATATTTTTTGGATAAACAACTAGAAATAAATATGCAAGCTACTAGTAATCAAATTCAAGAAAGAACAATGTAACACTCCCTCCCACATCGGAATTCTACTTGGGTGATCTTGTGAACATAATATCCATGTAAGCTACAACTAGTAGCTTGGACTTAAGCATTCTAGATTACATGGTTAGGGTCACGTGATTAGACTCTAACAAGTTATTGGGTTAGTGGTCTACATTAGAAGTTATAGTTAGTGCCAACGCAACCGGCGTACACGACCCTGTGGGCTTGAGGAAGTTTATAGTCCAGCTGATGCGGCAAGTCCGAGTTGAAGTACGAGAAAAAGAACAAGGTCAGTCTGTGGTTGACTATGCCAATAAGGTAAGGCCGTGGTGACTTTAGTGCTCAACTTCACGAGGATGCACATCAAAAAGTGGGGAGTTTGTAACACCCCTCTCGCATCAAGAGTCTACATGGGGCATTATAAATTGTATCATAGCAACCCATCTACATGGTCGTGTGAGCTCGAAATAGTTTAAAAGCCCACCTTTTGAGGGAGAACTAACCCAAGTTAAGCTGTGGTGTCCCTAGAAACTAGGGAAAAAATTCGAGTAAAACCGTGGTGACTCTAGTGCTCAACCTCACAAGAGCGCAAGGGTATAGAGATGGGAGATTTGTAACAACCCATCCCACATCAAAAGTCTACTTGGGTGATCTTAGGAACATAATAAGTCATGTAAGTCACCACTAGTAACTTGGGCTTTAGGCATTTTGGATCATATGGTTAGGTTCCATCAAGTTACTGGGTCAGTAGTCCATATGGAGCATTACAAACAGTTTAAAAAGATAGGGTTGGACAAGAAAAGAATAAAAAGAGTAGGCAGCCAAGGAAATGTAAACCTGTTAAATGTTTCTTAATTTACCAATCATTTAATCATGAGTGTAAGACACATGTAAACGATGTTGTGGAAAGTATCTTGATTGGTGACCTCCACAGATTGCTTTCCACAACATCATTAATGCCTCAAGACAATAATGGCGTCCAATTTGAATGAAGATTTAATTTGAATGAAGATTTGAATGAAGACAGAGAAGGAACAAAAATCTTTTGTGTCCCTTAATAGAAAAGAATACGGGAAAATAAGAAGGAAATGCCCATTTTCCATACAAACCCAATGTTATTTTAAGGTATTGTGAGAGAAATTCACAAGGAACTTACTTCAATTGGTAGACATTAATGTCAAGAATGGGCCTCAAAATTTGATGAACTGGTGAGCAACTCATTGATGCCTTGACATATACTGAATATGATGACTATAAGTTGCTTTTCTTCCTCTTCAAATACAGGCTTTGGGATATGCTTTGAAATCCAAATGAATTTGAACTGTTTGAAGAAAGATTCTCATAGCATTCCAGTGTGGATTCTGTCAACCTGAATTTATTCTTTGATGGTACAACTTTCGGGTGATGAACTTTCGCTTTTAGTGCCAAAGCAAGTGCAATGAGGCTGTTTACGTAAACGGAATGGCTAACAGTAGCACGAAAAATGCGGCTACTCCGGTCAGCAATTTTATTTTTTCTGCCATCCTAAATGATTAAACTGGAACGAATCAAAGTAGACAGTGCACTAAAATTCTTATTCTACAGATGAGGAAGCTCACCACTGCACTGTTTTTCTTCCTCGGAAACTCAAACAATAGCAATCTTCTAGTGAAAATTGCCGGAGAGTACCTCAAACCAAGCATCCTGAAACTTTTTCAAAACAAAAAGTAAAAAATAAAAATAAAAAGCAACAAGAACAACAAAATTATTAGGTTTTCGAAATTCAGTAGGGGCCATTTCAATTCCCAGAGATGTACATACGTAAACAAGAAACGGACAGTGAGATTTTCGTACAAGTATGTTCGAAATTTTCGTACAGTAGGGAAATTATTCGGGTAGGAGAGTTACCGGTCGGAAGGCTGCGAGTAGAGAGAAGGATTTCGACTGTGGTTAGAGAGAGAGGAGTTTTTGCCGCATTCAAACTCTTATCTCACTTTTCCTCCCTTCCTATTCCCTCCAAGGACGATTTTGCCGTATCGATTCTCTCTCTCGGGTAACTCGGCGGTAGAGCAGCTGTAGCCTCTCAGGCCGATTTGATAAACACTTCAAAATTATGGATTGAGTTATTTATTAATATTACGTATGAAACACATAAGAGATTGGATTACATTATTTTAAATTACATGTTATAAATAATTATTGAGTGTTCAAATAAATAGAGTAAATTATAATATTCTAAACATACATTATAAAATAAAATAATTCATAAAATGTTAATAATTTTATTGTTGGACTAATAATCTATAATTAGTGTTTGTTTATAAAAAAAGTGAAATTAAAAATTATAATTTTCAATTTTATTTTTTTTATTGTGAGTTTTGATTGATCACTTTTACAAAGTTTATTTTTTTAGCTCCAATTTTTTTAAGACTTAACTGTTATAGTCTACAAATTTATTTTTCCTTTTACTTAAAAAAATAATGAAACTACAAAATTTATACACATGTTTAATTTTGTGTATAGATTTAATCGATATTCATCAGAATGCCTCAATTTGATTTTAGGGCTCACGCTAAGGAAAGATGTTGCTTAGCCACCCAAGCCACCAAGACATCCAGCCACCTTGAGTAGCCTTCTTAACCCTCTTTCACCTGTGCGTGGGGCCAGGACTTTACTGTTGCTTTTTTTGTGTCCTTCCTCGATATAAATGACGACGATCGGATCGAATATTAAGATATTTATATCTAACATTCGAAAGTTAATCAATAGTAGTAGTTGATTTGATACCTATGGTTATTCAAATTGGTCAACATAATCATATTCATTGAATATCGGTCAACTTTCGAACCGAATGAATATTTATATTTTTTATGAATCCAAGCTGAATCTATTCCAATTCGATTCGAATGTAATTTTTTTAAAATAAATTCCTATTCATATTTGAAAAATAAACTATTATTTATATTTTAACAACAAACCAAACTCACAAATGACACATTACATATTACATGTTACATTACCATTAAAAAATCCATCAACTATAACTAAACCAATAATAACTCAAAAGTAATTTAATAATTGAATACAACCCTAAAGTGAAATCATAGAAATGATAAGAAGATGCAAAGAAAATCAACTTCATTTTTAATTTGACATAGATCTTCCATTTACATATTTCATACGTATGCAACTAAACCAAAGAAAAAAAATTGTATTAGCATTATGTTAGTTTTAGTTTTTGGTTTTATATATATGTATATATAACGATAGTTTTAGTTTTATATATATTATATTACACACACGCATATTGGTTCGGTTCGGTTCGATTACGGATATTCGTTCGGTTATTTTTGAATACTTAACAATAACCGTATTCGAAACGTAACTGAGCAAATATTTAATTATTTATCTGCTCTATAACCATACTCATGGAAAATATTTCAATTATGATTTAGAAAAAAAAAATCAATTATAGCTCAAATATTCATCGAATTAGGTTAAAATGTCATCTCAATTCCTCAACTACCGTCAATACCAAAACGTTGAACAAATGGACAGTTAAACACCCATTCGTTCACAAGTAACTAATAAGTGGCTCCAAAACATATATACAACCGAATATATATGTTTTTAATAACCAACCGCACAACATAAAAACTATAAGTGGTTTTAAAACATTATTAAAATTTTATCTTTATTTTATTTTTTTTACAATTTTTTTTTGTTTTGCATACATTTTTTTAGATTGTTACTCTGTCTCAATAAAAAAATTCAAAAAAGTATAAAATTATATTAAAAATAAAAAATTTCAAAAAGATAAAATAAACTAAAAATAGTGTCTGCGTTAATTTATTTTTCATCTAAATTTTTTTAAATTTTTGAATATAATTTTGTACGTTTTAATTTTTTTTGTCGAGACAAACAAATAAATCATAAAAAATAACTCAAAAATAACAAACATAAAAAATAATTTGGATAAAGATAAAAATAATTAATCTACATAAGTCTGCCCAAACAGAGCCTAAACATAAATAATTAGGAGCTATTAGGTCATTTCGTGATGGACATACTCGGACTGTTCTATTAAGAACACCCTTTACGAAACCTACTTAATTTTCGGACTCGTAATCCGTTGAGCTTCATAATTTCAACCAAAATATGTAAATCAAACATTTATTTAAAGAGACCTATCGGATTAGCAGTTCAATCTTAAGTGCTAAGAGAGTTAACAAACTCGGCCTCAAAACGTTTGCGTCATCAACCGCAGGCGCAAATGAGTAAATATGACAATTCCGTTCGATCCGCTCCACTCTGATCCGTTCAGATTGGAGTTTTGGGAATATTTTTAGGGAACGGGTTATGTCACGCTCATAAATTTAACATAAATAAAATTCCATATTATAACCGG
>JABCMJ010032434.1:0-16823 GCA_014822125.1 Arbutus unedo | reverse complement strand
AGGCTGCGTGTTTCGCAAGTTGAGGCCTTGCGGTTTCACGGCCGGTGACGTCTTCTATTTTGGGGTGTGACACCAAAGATCTTGGAAGCCGACCTCATCATTTCATTATTGGTAAGCTGGGCATGAGAGATATTTTCGCACCAGCTTGAGGGGAGAGTGTTGAATATTCACCATATATTGGCTTATTTCCTTATATTGATTTATTTCCTTTATTGGTGTATTAGCGGTCATATTATTGTCTTTGCTTATTATTGTGTGTTTCCTTATTATTGTCTTTCTATGTTGGGAGGATCCTAAGAGCTTTTCTTGTAATTGTACTCATATTGGGATTACCATATAAAGGGTTAGAGTCATAATTTCTAACCAAGCTTTCACACAATATTATTCAATAGCCCCCTCCTCTTCCATTTTCCCTCTTACATTTTCCCTCCTGATGCAGCTCTCCTCTTCCATTTTCCTTCCCCATGCATCCCCCTTCCCCTTCCATTTTCCCTCCTGACGCAATCTCTTCGCTTCATACTTCATTGTCTTTGCAGTTTTGTCTTACAGAGCTTGATGTGCGCTGGTTGTTTAGAATTCAGTAGCCGCGGAATTGCTCTGGCTTGGGCCATCTTCGGTTGTTCATGTTGTACTATAGCATGTTTGTTCTGTGTCCTAGAATGGAACTCATGTCCTTCTGGCCCTGGTGGTCCCAACTATCAAAGTCCAGATTGAAGATACACATCACATCATCAGCACCGCAATTTATAAGAGCCCTGAATTGGATCAGAAAAGTCAGCTGCTCGCCTCTCTCTCTCTCTGTTAAGCTGAGGGAAAAATTGCAGGACTGATATGCGATCTGCTGCCATTTACGGTATTGAGTTTCAGTGGAAAAAAAAAGTGTTCATATAATGAAAATTGCTGAGAATGTTGAGAGATAAATGTGCAGTCTTAGAAGAAAGGACACAATACAAAATGAGTCCATCTGGAAGAAGTTAGTACTGGTGCCCGTTGAAGATAACACGAGGGAAAGCCATTTGAGTTGACATGGGTATGACATGCGCATTGTAGACATAGAGCATTTAATGGAAAAGGAGAAACACTAGGATTACTTGGGTTGAGTTCGTATGAAAGGGCTTGGATATA
The DNA here is from genome assembly GCA_014822125.1 of Arbutus unedo. Lineage (NCBI taxonomy): Eukaryota > Viridiplantae > Streptophyta > Magnoliopsida > Ericales > Ericaceae > Arbutus > Arbutus unedo. The sequence goes on along the minus strand of JABCMJ010032434.1, from coordinate 15,698 downwards.
TCAAAACAAAGTATGCATAATACACAAGAATAGAACCAAATGCAGGAATGAATCTGTGCAGCTAATCCACAACGGTTGGCACAAAGGCTAGTTGAGATGAAATGAGATAAGTCTCGTTCCAATCATATACCTCTCAAAGCATAGGCGTATATGGATCTTGTGAAGCCTTGTTACGATCTCATTCTTTTTTGAAATACAAGGACTCTTTGAATTTCGATGTTATTGATTCATTATACTTTGCAGTGTCAACAAGGGTGTAGTAGACAACTTTAAAGTTCAAGTTGTTGAAGTATTATACACGTTGTAATTACAGGCATCTTGTTTTAGTTGATACATAATTGGAAATTGTTGAGAGCTTGAAAAGGCAGCTAACAGCTCTGCTTTATACTGAAGAACTAAATTTAATTCTGTGCTTCTTGTTGAACTCCTTGAACAGAAGTGCGTTGAGATATCTTCAAAATTTCAGCCTGTAAGAAATAAAAAGCTAGAATAAGCTTCCAGTTTTCTTTTTAAGTTTAAAACACATCATTCTTAGTCTACAAATTATTAATGCCCATACATACCTGATCTCCCCTCTGATGTGAATGATGCACTGAAAGGGCTTTGTCAACTTCCATATCCAGATTTTCGCTGCAAAGGGTCTCTTCTCATCATCTCCTGCAAAAAGATTTTTGCCAAAGCATTTGGATTTTGTGCGTCAGGGTGTCACTACATTAGTGTATATTACATTTAACTTACGAACCCTGCCAGACCATTGATTGAATCCCATTTGGTAATTTATGGACAGATCAGTTCACCCAGAATTATGTTTGTATGTTAGTGTAGTTTCCATCTAGTTCGGCCTTTTACTAGGAACAGTCCAACATGCTAACAAGCACGGATAGTAGCATGGATATGGACGCGGATACAAACTAAATACATATTCCTATACATTTTAGTTTTTATTCATACGAGTTTGTATCCGGAAAGAACCAAAACTAATGGAAACTAAGTATTCTACGTAATTACTAGATGATTAATCAAAGACAAACCACAAAAGGGCTTAATACGGTCACATATGGGATGGCATGTCCAACTATTTTTTTTAGCGGGACACGCCTTGTCATTGGCATATCTGACACGCGCCTTGTCATTGGCATATCTGACACACATCCGAATCTCTAAATCAGCTGAAGGAGAACAAGCTGAAGATTTATATAGTACAAAAATGAAAAAAATGCAACAGAGCTATCTATATCAGTCCATCAATTAGGAGCTCACTTGAGATGTTACAGAAACTTGGCTGTGACTTGGTGAGATTGTTGGAGTACCGCTACCCATCGTCATGACACTGCTGGGCATATTCTCTTCTGCTAGGACTCTCAACCTGTTAAGTTCAGGTAAGACAACAGTTTTGAGATCTGGCCTATCTTTCCTTCTAAGCTCTGCACATTTGAGAGCTAGCTTGGCAAATTTCATGGCATCTTCTACTGGCCAATCAGTAACAGACTGATCAAGCATTTCAGCAAAAGTACCCCTCTCAATAGCTCGATCAACGTGATGGGTCAAACCCATTGGGGGCTTTGCCGTAACTATCTGAAGCAGCATTATACCAAGTGAGTAGATGTCAGACCTTATTCCAAGCATGCCAGTTTGTTGGTACTCTGGGTCTATGTAACAGAATGTTCCGGCAGTTGACGTCATGCGATATTGAGTTACATTGTTCGCTACAGATGGCGGGACCAACCTGGCTAGGCCAACGTCACTAATCTTGCTTACGAAATTACGATCGAGCAGAATGTTGGCGGGTTTCAGGTCACGGTGCACCAACGGCTCCGGCTTTGTTTGGTGGAGGAAAAGGAGGCCGGTGCCAATTTCGGCAGCAATTCGGAACCTTATTTGCCAAGGAAGGACTGGGGTGTTCCCTCTCCTGAAAAGACGATCTTCTAAGCTACCGTTAGCCATGTACTCGTACACTAGGCAACCGTACTCTGGGCAGGCTCCAAGGAGAAGAACCATGTTGGGATGTCGTATGCAGCTTAGGACTTCAACCTGCATTATTAGGCAAATGAAATTAGCCAGATGAAAAGCCTTAGCTTCATTAAAGTAGCCCCTCTCCGCTATGCTATGTTGACATCGCTAGTTACAATGACGGTACTTTTTTGTTGTTGCTTAAACGTGAATATTTTCCACTTTTCTGTTTCTAGATATGAGGATTCCAAGAGCTACAGGCGGTGCGAGGATTTTTGGACAGCGGAGTCGACCAAGTAAGCCATGTGTATGACCAAAGCATATTAGAGGAGTGTTTGGTGGTGAATAGCAAAGGCAAAGGCTAAGATTTTGATGGAGGTCCTTGAGGCAAATTTTCAAATGAGTGCATACAAATAAAACTCATACCTCTATCTCTATGTGACAAATTTTGCAAGTCACAAGGGTCGAGTGACCCCACTTACCACATAGTGCCTCCATCTTTAACAATAGAAAGTGTCTGTGAGCTTACAGGCAGGCTCACAGGCTGATCATATTACAGTCGTGGTTTTACTTTCAACAATAGAAAGTGAACTCTTTTATTTATTTATTCATAAGTTAGTTGTTCTTAATTCTTCTGCTGCATGTTGTTACCTGCTTTTTAGTTAGATCTAATTTTCTAATCAAATTGTCGGTTTTGCTTTTCTTAATACTTGTAAAGAAAAGGGAGAGTCAGCAGTATGTTTTGGCCGCATGTCATTGTGCACAGTTCTTTACCTCTTGCTGAAACTGCGATCTTCCTTGAGCTGCGTCCGGACGAAGAACTTTTATTGCAACTGGTGTGTGATCCAAAAAACACTTAAACACTGGCCCATAACCTCCTTCCCCAACTTTACGCGACTGTGAGAAGTTATCTGTTGCTGCTTCAATCTCCTCTATAGTGTATTTACGGTACCTGGTATCAGTTTGTGCCAACACATCTAATACCTTCTTCTTCTCTTCAGCTTCTTTGAGCGCGTTCATTTCAGCATTCATTCTTTTTTGTGATTCCAGTTCAGCTATCCTCTGAGATGCTTCTGCTGCCTCCATGGCAGCCTTAGTTTTTGCTTTCTCTTTCTCTGCTATTGCCAATGCTGCTTCCTCAGCTAGTTGTGCCTGTTGCAGTTTTTGTTGTTCCTCGATTTTCCAATGATGAAGTTCCATTGCCTGCAAAAATACTGCTTTAGAGTTCATGCTTGTATATATACTAGTGGATGCTTAAAGCCAAAGGATTAGAATATTTGACATTGTATTCATATGCTTAAGTTTTGGCCCATATTTTTTTTTTCATTACTTCAGATTTTATGATAGCTGATAATGACTAATATTATTAAAGATCAATATTAGATCAAAATGAAGACTCCAAAACCCCAAATTCGGTACCTTCTGTTGTGCTGTCAGTGCTTCTTTGCAGGCTGTGCTGTACATCTCCATTGTCTGCTTGAGCTCTTGTTTGAGTCTTCTCATCTCAGCTTCCACTTCATCCTATAAATTCCAAAGTATGAGATACATGCATTCTGCACTTGATTTATCTGTTGATCAGCGAACTAAACAACACCTGGTAACCAAAGGTTTAAGGTAGGGTGGAGGGAGGCCATGGCCTCTCCAGGCTTCCTTTTTCTTCTCACACCCTATTGTTCTTCTGGGCATTATTGTTGCCTATTAAATTCGCCCCTACAATCTCGAAGGAATTTTGTCTTAGCCACTTCAAGCTTCTAAAAACTTACACTTAGCCCTTATAGTGCTTCTAACTTTGAGAATGTTACCCTTGGACCTCCTTATCACATTTCTTGGTGCAGCAGTCAATGTTGTGCTGCCGGGGCAGGTTCACGGGTTACCAAAGAGGAAAAGAAAAGTAGTGGATATTTTCATGCATGCGTTTCGAATCACATTCTGAAATCTTTCCTACGTAATTCTCATGGAAAGTTTGCTTCGTAGATAGTTAAGCTTAAATGTCATTTTACTTGAATGTGGAAAATCTAACAACCTGTTCCATTATCATTGTATATGAGATGCTAAAATAAATCCTGTATGATGATCCTAGTAATAGTCATCATGGAGTCATGGAGGCTTCAACTGAAGCTACTTGACAAAAACCACCCAACAAGTTCTTTCTTCTTGTCCTTCTTTTGGGACTGTGTACTTTAATACTATATAATGTGTCAAGTACCCTACATCGTGCATAAGCTTAAACACACCAACCTAATTCAGGTTGTGCTAGTAAGGAAGAAGTAATGCTGACAGAGTACCCACATGCTCAGGTTTTGAGTTAACGACTCGGACACTGAGGCAGCTAGCACCTGACATGGGAACAGAGCTAAAATATTTTTAAGTTTTGTCCCACTTAAAATATTGTCTTTGATATTTTCCAGGTTAATTGATTGATTCATCAGTATTCACTTGATACATACTAGTGATTTCATCGGCCCAAAGCTTTGCTTTAGAAGGTGTTGTGTACATACCTGGTTCTGTGATGATGACCATGACATACTGGTACTTTCAGAACTGGTTGAGAATCCATGCGCAAAATTTCGATCAGGAGATTTGGATGCTGACAATGTGGACCCAAAGCTGCTTCTGTTGTCTGTGTCTGAGCCATAAGAAAGGCGAGGAGGTACTCCACCCAATTCCTGACTGTCAAAAGGATAGGCTTGCATGCGTTCGGTGCTTGGTCTCCCAGAACTCACGAATGAGATATCGGTGTCAGACATTGAGAGGTCCCCATATGATTTGTTTGAAGCTTTATGCCTATTGAATGGTGACCTGTTCGTTTTTTATCAGGTCAGTACTGTCATATTAGTGAGCTTCCATTTCCTATCACATCAATCACCATGTCCCATTTGAAGCTCTTATTTGGCTCCATTTGTGCCATATTCTTGGTCCTACGTTCCTTTGTGGAACATGCCATAAATATTGTCCATTTTGAAAGGTCAAAGCAAAATGTTTGTAACTTTCCAAAGCCATCCATTATAAATATCCATCTAACTTGAATTTAAGTACATTAGTTGCATGTCTCATAAAAAAGGTTAGAATTCCCATGAAGGACCAAGAATATGGGATACAGAGTTTTTTCTTGGTCAAATGTGTTGCTACTTACTTGATCTCTATGTCGTCAGTCAAGTTGCGAGGTGCAAAGGGTGTCCGCTCAGCGGCTGAAATGGGATGCAGATAAATTCTATTAGCAATGAAATAACCCGGTTTATTTCGTGAGAAGAAACATGATGTGAGGCTGTATTAGGACATTAGGTTTTTACATAGATTTGCGAAGGGCGAAAAGAGCAAATGGAAACAAGGAAAGTAAAAAGTAGCTTTGCAAAACCCTCCCTCCAGAAATCTTTGTTACAAAAATGGCCCAAGGATGTATTTGGATCAAGGATTTGGTAACAAAAAGGAAAAATAAACAAAATTGTTGGAGGATCTGACCCTTGTGAGCCGTTAGATCATTTTAACTTTTTTGTTTCCTTTTCATTACCAAAATCTTAAATACAAAAACAGCCTAAGAGTTGAGGAAGCTGACCTCTTGCGATATTGCTTTGCATGGGACGTGCATCGACTGGAGTGGGAATGATGAGAGTGTTTTGGTTCGGTAATGGGCGAGGCGGCGGGTTTGGGACTGGAACAGTAGCAGATCTCACTGATGAAATTTTGCCTTTGGAGATGACGTATACACTGCAGAATTCTGGTGCCCCTCTTGAAAGACTGGTCGGAACATCTGTGGCCTTGAATCTTCTGTCGCGAGGGTATAATCATTAATGGCTTGTTTCTAAGAAGGCTGAACACTGGTTGATGATTCCAAACCAAACAAAAATAAGCCTTGTGTCCCCAAAAGTTGGGGTTGGCTATTATAAATCCTTTTTCGTCGTTCCACTGAGGAAGCTAATCTCTGCTAGGCCATATTGTGTAAAATGGAAGTTCTAGTTACTTTCCATGAATAGATGTACATTTTGAGAGCACCTTGATGGTGAATCAGCTGACAAATGTTAGGTTGTACCATATCACTCTCTCCTAGAACTATATTAGTGGGGAACTAAAACTAGGCTATTTTCCCCATTCCTTTCTAGTAAAGGTGAATTATGTTCCCAACCATCGGAAAATACGGTAGTGTTCTGGTCCCATGTGTCTTCGGTAATGCGCGCCCTTCTCCCTTGTATGTATTAGGTAAGTAATGTGGGTATGCATCTTGTTACTTTGTGCCCCAAGAAATGGATCCAGGGGTTTCGTAGAAGATGATTTGAACTAGACCTCTCTCTGCTCGCAGAAAATATATATATAGGTCAATGCATCATTGTTTTTGTTAGTTTGAATTGGGCTCTTCCATATTTCTCCGAGTCCCTGTCATCCAGAACTTGAATGTTGACATTGCAATAAAATGCGCAAATCCTAATGAGTTTTACAGAAGCCCGTGCGATGCATCTGTAGAAAGCCTATTCTGTTTTTACTGAAGTTCAATCTTTGAAGCTTCAGCGTTTGAAATTTTCAACTGAGTCACTAAAAGGTATACATAAGGTGTTTCCAAAAGTGTACTTGATACTGTAATTTGTGTTACAGGCACTGTGGATAAAAGGATTTGGAACCCAGATCGGCTTGGTTCTATCGACCTATTCCATTGCTAAGACAGTGTGCAGTTCAAAGATGTTGAACAGTCAGGCTCTACAGATGTAGGTGGCAATGCAGAGGTGTGGAAAGTTATTTTGTTCCAATGAAGGTATGGAATTTGTCTGGGATTATGTTTCATGGTGTGCTTCCTGTTCCATCTGTTCGGGCAACCTAATCTAGCATCTTGTCGGGATTGACCAATTTTCTCTACGGAGAAGAAGTAAAGTAAAGAACCCGTATTTATTAACAGAACTAGATTTATTGTAACCAAAGGGAAACATTTGGTGAAGACACATTTGGTCCAGAAAATGTCGTACTCAAAAAATCAAAATCTACCCGCTATGTGATGAAGGAGGTAGAATCGCTTTAATGGAAGTTTTTTTTTTTTTTTATGTGCGCAAGCTAGATTAAGATGGAATTGTTCTCTCCCATGTGTGAACATTTTTTTGGATTGCGGGTATAGTCTCTCTCCGTATTGATAATGAGACGACTCATCATTTGAAATACATGGGACATTGTTTGGGAAGGATTTTGCCCCATGGTGAATTGTTCGCTATTGTAGGCCACTGATTTCCTACCATAAATGCTATATTTGGTTTTGGATGAAAAGTTGACACAATACTAGACCAGTGCTACGTTTGATGACATTTGTTCTTTAAGTTATTTGATAACGTTTTCCACTATTCCATTGTCTTCTGTGTCCAGGATTGTGTTCGCGGAGGAACAAAATTTTGTTGCATTCGGTCAAAGTGTCCTATTTTTTTCTTTTTCGTAGGAGACTAAAGCGAAAGGTTTGTGGTATCTTGAAATTGTAATGATTCTACCCACACATACCTAAGCACTGAAACATGTCAAACTTCACCTCATGTCCAGTTTTTTCAGACACCTATTAGAAATATTCAACACCGACTTTTTCATATATCTTAATTGTTTTCTTCAGGTTTTCTTATGTGCTGCCTTTAATACTTTTCCTATTGCGATATGGAATTGGTTAGTGAGAGTGTGTGTAAATGCGTGTGCGTGTGCGTGTGTGTGTGCATGAGAGAGAGGAATCCCAGAATTTAACTTCAAATCTATTTGAGCAAGTCAAGTAGGAAAGGGGATGAGAATTGGGAAACAGAAAGTCTACCAAAACTTCTTTAAAACACAATTTGTTCAGATCTATGTTTCAAAGGTGTGTTTGCAGCATGGTTCAAGGGGAAATGCTTACTTGACAAAGCTATTTCTGGAGGAGGCACCAACAACCAGAGCCTCAATCAAGTTGACCTTAGCAAACTCGCAAATGACTTTTGCGACGTCCATGTCCTCGAGTATGATTTCATTACATTTTATCTGCAAGAAAATTGAATCATTAGACTTAAGCATTAGTTTAGTATGTAAAGGGCATAAAATCGTTTTAACTAGAGGCCGGGCAAGTGCAATACGTGTGTAAGTCAAACATCATCAAATCAAATATATGGAAAAATACGTATCATGCCTTGACCGTGGTACCGTGATAGTTGAAGTTAGTAGTTGAAATTGTCTTTGTTTTTGGCTGTTTGTATTTTTTTTTTTTTCTGTTTGTTTTGTCATATTTGTTCTATATGTTTGTGCTGCTTTAGGTTTTCTACATCATCATCAAAGGTGGTTACAAAGTTGGGAAGAAGAAGCCAAACTGATTGTGGAAGGAAATGCCATGAAAGGAGTGTTGGGCAATCCTTCTATGAGTAGTAAAATGTCAATTTTATCCCGATAGTTAATTCTATATCTATTTGTCGGTAGAAAAATCTCATTGGTTTTAGTGCGGAAGGAAGGACATAATTGTAATTTTAGCAGTAAATGAGAATTTGGAGAAAAGAATAGGTGTAGGGTAGAACTTACATCCTTTCTTGCACAGAAGGCACGGAAGGGTACGAATAACTCCTTGGCTTGATTGTCAACTTGGTTTTTGAATACTTTCGCAACTCCATCGTTTAAATCAGATACAGCAACATGATTTCCCACTGCATTAACAACCCTCGTTAAAATTAATTCACATAAATATACATTATTTTTTTATACATTAATATTACTATTGATCAAATCCTAATAATACATGGGAGAGATTTGATTAAGTAGTGTGGAAAGAAGATTCTCCAAGCCCTAGTAATACATGCAGACAGCTTGGGGAAACATCCCTCGAGATATTTTAGTTTGTCTTTCAATCTTCCATCCGAGCGGTAAGAATTGAACCCATTAAAGATATGGAATGGAAAAACGAAAGCAAAATAAAAAAAATGCAGTTCTGATGAAAACCATCAAAATAGATTCATGGCGACATTTAATCCAACGTGTACATGCATTGCCATGCAATAAAAAATTGGTTATTTTGAGGACCGGAGCTTCATAATTTGACCGAAAATCATAAATTATATATGCATGGATCATAAAAATATAAGAGAGAGAGAGAGACTTGGTGTGGGAATGGAGGAAGGCCTTTGTTTGACATGGATAAGGGTAACAGTTTGGCCTTTGGAGAGAAGATTATCAACAGCCCATTTGAGAGCATACTGGCTGGTTTTGTCCTTGTCTATCGCCACTGTTACAGCTTCATCCCTCCTTTCTCCAACATTATTATTGTTGTTGTTGTTGTTGTTGTTGTTCCCATTTCCATTCCCTCTTTGGTTCCACATTCACCCAGTTCGTATATATATTTCTCTAACCCTCTTAATCAATTGAATTCTCTCTTCTCTTACATCTATTACCCTACCCCTCTCTCTCTCTCTCTCTCTAAATGTTTGCAGACATCAAACTAATCTCTCTCCCTCTCTCTTGATCTCGATCTCTTACACGAAGAAATGTCTAATCTTGACCCCCTTCAAACCCTATATTCAATCATGGAGGGGTCAATGATTAGACCTCCTTTCTTTCTCTCTCTCTCTCTCTCTCTCTCTCTCTGTTTATCTCTCTATCTTTCTTTCTTTCTTTCTCTCTCCCTCTCTCTAAATTAAGGAATTCTGTCAATATAAACGGAGACAATTCAGGATATCTTTTGACTCTCTTTCTTTTGCAAGGGTAATAGGGGGTACCGTCAAGGTGGAAGGGAGGGAGGGAGACCCCATAAAATGCGGCACAGTTAAAATGCAATTTTGCACAACAGCCATTGACAATTTTGGCTATGTTTTGACCTTGTGTTCGTGAAAATGAAACCAACTGGAATGAGCTACTCAAGAGGTAAAATTTAGTAAACTTAATTAGGTTTTTTCTGAACAAATAGGCGAGAAGTCGGTTTAGCAACACGATGCTCTTGTTCACCCACATGTAACTCATGTTATCCAAAAGATTAAGAGAAAGAGGAAGTTATCATCTCGCTACATCGAACCACTTAAAGTTTTGCAGAAAATCAAAGAGGGGGCTTATCGATTGGCATTACCATCTCAAATCGTTAAAGCACCCGATATGTTCCACATCTCCATGTCACGGAAGTATATGGCACACCCATCCTACTTTCTTAATTGACAAGAAGTCATTGTGGGTGAGAATGCGACGTGCCAACTGATATTAGGGTAATTCTGCCACACTGGGTTGTATGTATGGAATAGGAAGAATAGGCGGGTTTTTATCCTTGATGAAGGGCATGGACTTCTACTTGTTCTAGGTCGTTCAATACCTCTTTGAAAGTAGGTATAGTGGGACACTCGTTGGTAGGATGATCCTTCATGTCACAAATGATACAAGTCCCCATGGATTTAAAGATGGAAGAGACCTCATTGACTCGGTTGATTTCAATTTTCTCTAACTTCTTAAAGATATGGTCAAGTTATATATTAAGGCCATCTTCCTCTGTAGGCACATACTTACCGGAATTACCTTGGCCGAGAGGAGGTCTATGAGATCGGTTATTGAGATCGGAATAATCCCAAGAATGGTTATTCTTGGCCGAGTCATCTAAGTAGCTCATGGCATCGGGGGGAGCCTTGTTCAGAAACTCGCCACTGGTCATCATGTTAATGAATTGACGATTAAGGACCGAGATGGCCTCGTAAAAGAAACTGACAATTTACCAATCCACGTACCCATGTTGAGGCACGGCTAACAAATATTCCTTATATCGTTCTCAAGTTGCACAAAAACAATCAATTGGGTCGCTTTGAAAGTTTTGAATATGTTTTGTCAATGTGGTAGTACGATACAGTGGGAAAAACTTCCTGTGAAACTCAACTTTCATCTCAACCCATGTTGACATCACATAAGCTTTTAATGATAGAAACTCATTTTTAGCTTTATCTTTGAATTGAGCAGTCACGTTAGTGAAGGTATCAACAACCTCCTCAAATTCTGCAACATGCAAATAGCAATTTTTAGAATCCACCATGAAAAGTGGGAAGCATATTGAGCATGTTAAGTTTCACGTGAAATTGATGCTCATTGGGTATGCTAATGGGCACATTTATGCATGAAGGCTTGGTGGTATGACTCGGATGTAAGTAATCATTTGTCATGCATGTGGGTAAAGCATCATTGGCCCCCAGTTGGGTGGCCATTTCAGTGTTGGAGGGTTGTACGTTGGGAGAACCACTTGCCGCTTGTCGAGCTTGCATATAAGAACAGCTACCAATCTAGCATCAAGACGGCACCTTAGGAGGCCTTGTATGGGAGACCGTGTAAATTACCCGTGTGTTGGACTGAATTGGGAGAGACGACTTTAGTCGGGACGGATTTGATTGGGAAGACCGCCGAGAGTATGAGAATGATTCGCCAACGACTTTTGGCTGCACAAGAGGAGATAACCGAGTAGATCAAGGTAATTCGTCAAAAATTGTTGACCACGCAGAGTAAACAGAAAAGTTATGCCGATCGCCGTCGTTGCCCATTGTCATTCAAGGTGGGAGACCACGTGCTTTTGAAGGTCGCGACAGGGTATGTCACATTTTGGGCAGAAGGGTAAGCTTTCACAACAATACATTGGGTCATTTGATGTTATTGAGAAGATCAGGGAAGTTACATAACGTTTGGCCTTGCCGCCAAAATTATCGGGTGTACATGATATTTTTCACGTTTCGATGTTGAGGAAGTATGAGCCAGATCCGTCGCACGTGTTTGAGTGGTCCGAACTTGAGTTAGAAGCTGATGCTTCTTATAGAGAGGAACTGATACGTGTCTTTGATTCACGAGAGCAAGTATTATGAGACAAGATGATACCGTCAGTGCGAGTGTTGTGGGGCAACTAAGGCAAAGAAGAATCGACTTGAAAACGAGAAGACAAAGTTAGGAAAAAATACCCTCATTTGTTTACGACTTGATTATGTAATTTGTTAGAACTCGATCATTATGGACTTGATACTCATAACTGTGTGATATTTTTATTTGGCATTGTCAATGCATGTAGCTTTTTAATACGCTTAGCCAATTTCATGGACTTGTTAAGTCATGACTGTTGTATCTTGTTTTGGCATTGTTGATGCATGACTTGTGTTGATGTGTTACATAATTTCGAGGACGAAATTTCTCTAAGAATGGGAGGGTGTAAAAGACTCGAAAAATTTTAAACATTTATTTTAATGTACGTGTTAATGTGAAATATTAATGTGTAGTGTGTGAAAATTGAAGTAATAACATGAATTGGGGTTAATGTGACATAACATGATAGTTTTGGGGGCTTGTGGTACATGTGATATATGTTAGGCGTGTGGGTGTAATTTAAGCTTTGGGTTTTCTAAAACATCAGGCTTTGATATTTTGAAAGCCACATCCCTCTCTCTCACTCCTGTTCTCATCTCTCACTCAAATTCCTCTCTCTCTCTCTCTCTCTCTCTCTCTCTCTCTCTCTCTCTCACACACACACACACACACTAAAATTCTCATCAAAATCTTGCACCAAACCTCTATTCCTTCTAGATTCTTCGAGTATCCATCATCCTTGATTGATATTCGGTGGTAGTTTGTGTCTATTTGCTTGGAGGAGGAGATTTTGAGAATTTATCCACTTTGGAATTTAAGGCTTGAAGTATAGAGTTTCAAATCTTGGAGACAACCATAATATAGGGATTTCTAACTCTTATTATGTGTTTATGACTCAATTTGATTGTTATTTCATAGTTTGGTTCTTATTTGTGAGCTTTGGAATCAAACCTCCCTTCGAAATCTATTTCTATTGAATTACGAAGTTTTCTGATCAATCATGATACATCTAGAGGTTTCATTACTTGATCTGGATGTTTAATACCTCTACTTTTCATGGTTGAGTTTTCGTCAGAAAACATCCGGATGTTTGCCCCTTCGACTAGATGAAGTTTATATTCATTCAGATGTTTTTGCCTTCATCTGGATGTTTTGAGCCTCTATATTTTTCTGGTTAAGACCTTTGATTGAATCATCCAAATGTTTGTCTCCTTTGACTTGTTGAGTGAGAAATTAATCAAGATGTTTCTTATTTCATCGGAATGTTTGTCTTCTCTGATCAAGATGTTTTCAAGAACACAAGGATGTGTGTTTCCTCTAATTAGGAGTTTTTTAAGAACATCGGGATGTTTGTTTCCTCTAATTAGGATATTTTTTAAGAACAAAGGGATGTTTATTTTCTCTAACCAGGATGTTTATCAGAATATTTTTCCTTGTTCCTCAAGATGTTTCTCCTTGTTGCTTCAGGATATTTCTTCCTTGTTCTTTCAAGATGTTTCTTTATTCTTTCGGGATGTTTTTCTCATCCCATCTTGGTGAATTGAACTAAAGTTTAAACTAACAAAATGGAGTTTGAAACATGAGTATCACTTAGTTATTCATAATGCTAATGATATTATGTGACACGTTATGAATAAAACTTACTGATCTTTTAGAAGATGAATCACACGACATATATTAATATTGATCTTGTTAGAACAAAATGATGGACTCTATGACCAATGTGCACACTTTTACGATACAACACGATTGTTATGAGACGCGTGACATATGTGAACACCGTACTAAACTCCTTCGGGAATACTAGGCAGGGCCAAAACTGAAATTCTCTGGGAATGTCAAGAATAATTTTGAACTAGACTACCTTTCGGGATGTGCTAGGCTGATATGTACTGGTTCCATTTTAGGTAATGTCAAGAATGACACCTAAACACATAACGAGAACATCTTGATCACACACGTGATTCGTGAAATGGTGATTGGTGAATTGAGAAATTATTATATATTGAGGAGTTGTTCAAGCACATTCTTAACTTATTACTGCTTCTACCTACTTTTTCTCTCCTGTATAGATATCGATGTTCATGTGGCATGTCATCTGTATATAATAGTTATGTAGATTTTTTTACTGGACTGTCGAGCTCAACTCTTCATTCTTTTCAGGTACAACCTTGAAGTGATCATAGCATGGGGTGCTTGGCATATGTGGATTGACATGCATGTTTTTTAAAACTGCATTGGAAGAGCTACTCAATATCTTTTATATTTTTATTTTTGAAAAGATGTATTGGAACTCTTATTTTATTTATTTTGATTTAACTAATATAAACTATCTAATTCCTTTTTTAGTTTTGGTAGGTGGTGATCATTGTTCGAATTGACCTCTTTTGTAATTTATTTAGAACTTGTTACACTTTTGCTTACACCAATTGATATGTTAGGGATTTTGATGAGATTGTGAGTCTTTATTTATGTTAAATGTATAATTTTATTTTTTTTAAAATTGAGGACATGACAGTGGAAAATATCTTGAGTTTCACGTGAAATTTATGCTCATTAGATATGCCAACGGGCACATTTATGCATGAAGGCTTGGTAGTATGACTCGGATGTAAGTAATCATTTATCGTGCGTGCGGGTGGAGCATCATTGGCCCCTGGTTGGGTGGTCATTCCAGTCTTAAGAGGGTTGTGTGTGCGAATAAGTCGGTGTGTAGCGTTTCGAGTGTAAACACTCATATACCAAAGACAATTCCCCTAACAATCAAGTATAACAAGTGAAAAATAAACCAAAAAAAATCTATAAATTCTTTGTCGAACTTTAAATTATTGACAACGGCGCCCAAAACTTGACTGACCGGTAAAAGAGCATCATTGAGGCGCCGGCCAAGTCAACGTTTAAAATTTTAAAACTAGACTTCACTCAAGTATAAATTAAAATAAGGTATAGTAAAAAGTTCAGAGTATCGACCCACGAGAAGAGAAAATTCGAGCAAATGATTTGCAAAATTATTGGTGTTTCGAACGCCAACCTCAAGTTTGGTGATTGATTTTTTATATGACTATGATTAAGCTAATGAGGGAAATATAACAAGATTAAAAGATAGGCTTGGTCTTTGTAATCGGTTCATCATATACTTTCGTTAGATAATATCTTCGCTTTATAACTCGATTTAGATTCTGGCTAGGATTCTAGATCGGAAAATATTTTAATAAAAATCAATCTTTGAAATACATTGTATGTTTTTAGATCTATTCAGGTTCAAAGACGAGTAGTTCAAAATTGAAAGGACATCAATTCAAGTATTAGATATACCAAACCTTTAATGGCAATAACTAAATAAGAACTTAACACTTCTTTTTTATTTCGGGAGAGATGAAGTTAAATAGATACTTTAACAAGCTTGAAAAACTATTGAGAAGATATTGACTAACTAAATTTTTAGATGAACTTCGTCCTTAAACCTAGCCTAAGGTAATTTAGCTACTCGTGCTTTTAAGTGAAATGATGCAAATAAAGGAGAACAAGGTAGACATGACTAGTTATGGAAGACAATGAAGTAAACTTACCAAATAGAGTAAATGAATGGAAATAAAGTTTTGTATTACTTACTTTGTGGTCTAAATATTACAACTTACAAAAGAAAAATGCAGGAGAATTTGAAGAACTTGAAGAACTACAGAGAAGATGTTAATTCACAAACTAAAACTAAACTTGAAAATGTATATTATGATGGATACATCTTGTTCCCCACAAATATGAATACAAGAATAAGTCCAAAAGGGGGCAAAAACTAAGCTTAAAACACTCCCTTCCATGTTCTTACAAATCAAAAGTTGGGAGAAGAGAAATTCTAAGAGATAACGAAACACTATATGCCAAAATTAGCATTAAATGCTCGTCAAACCCCGTCCTACCAATAGGAGTGTTCCCTCTTGTAAGGACCCAAAAATTTTCATCAATTTATGTGATCTAAA
>JABCMJ010032417.1:0-19236 GCA_014822125.1 Arbutus unedo | reverse complement strand
AGAGACAAGGGAAGTGAGGTACGTGGAGTTCATAAATAGGGGTGGGAAGGGGTGCCAGGTCGACTTTGCATGGATGCCACGAAGGAGTTAGATTTGGGCCTAGCAGTGTTTGGTTTAATTTTTTCAATAATGAATTAATTTCACACATCATTTAAAATAATATAATTTTATATTGAGAAAAATCTAAATATATTTTGAATAATGTGAAAAAAAAAAATTAAATTTTTCTCAGTACAAAATTACGTTGTTTTAAATAATGTGTAACATTTTTGTAATTTTTTTATTGGATGGACTATGAATCTCCTGAGATGGAGAATTGGAAAATTCAAGAACTTGTCTTTTTAGACCCGCCGGACCCCAACCTGTAAAGTGGTTATTTTATCTTCTTTCTTCCCTCCGTAAGAAGAAAGAAATAACACAAGAAAAATGAAAATTCACAAAATTAAACTTTTATCATTTGTACAAAATAAACATGTTATTTTGATCCATACTCTTTAATTCGGAGTCGATTAAATATGAGATCAAATTATCGACTTGAGAGCTACTACCTTTTTGTTTTTCTTTGTTTACAATTAATGTCCCTAAACTTATAACTCGTAGGAGTTAGATTTGGGCCTAGCAGTGTTTGGTGTAATCATTGTTCAAGGTAGCTGATTTTGGTTTCATGCCAATAGCCAGAAGTCATGAGTGGAAACATGACAGCAAAACCACAAAAGGTCAAAAAACTAGGGTTGGTCCCTGTCACTGTGCCTATTACTGGAGAATCAATTATTAATCTGTGGTAACAATATCTCCATCCATCCTTTGGCCGTTTAGCTTAGAGGACCATGTTCATTTAATTAGGCTACTTTTGACCTAAACTACGTGTTATTTAATTAGGGAGTAATTTATAAACACGAGTTACAATTTTATTTAATATATATGGCTAATATGTCTTACTCTAATGAGAAATGAATTTTTTTTTCAAAAATTGGATTAAGATTAACCCTTTTTTTCTTGATAACTCAAAGTATTCGAACCAACTTTTGCATCCCAACCAATGCAATTAGCACATTTATCCCTTGATACCATCACTGTGTTGGTTAATGTCACTAATAAAAGGTCAAATAATATTTCACAAGAGATGTTTATTTAGCTGCCTCTAAAATCGTTAACCAATGCTGAACTCTTTTATGGAAAATGTATGCATGTTTGAGAAGAATTGATATTGCAATGCATATTTACATCGTATGGTCGACCAGAAAATGGTATAAACAAAAAAGCATAAAAATTAGGCACGTAATTTTTTACTGTGTAGCAAAATGGGAGATTTCGTTGTTCAATAAATCCCGATGTGTACATTGAACGATGAGGTACTCCGGTCCGTTGTGTAACATACATTTGGTGGAATATACCTTACATGATATAGCCCACAATAGTTGGACCCAGAAAGAATTTTCACACTTGATAGCCCGGAGCAATCCAACAAACACCCATGAAGTTGGGGGCCTTGGCCTTCAGTTAGCGGAAAAGAAAAACAAAATACAGAAATATCTAAATTTTTTAGCTAGCAAGAAAATTATGAAACATACGTCTCTAATTTTTTCATTAGAATTATTTTTTCTCCAATATATCCTGAAAAAAACACAAAATTCTACAAGAATTTTGTTTTTGCACTATTTTTTTACTCAATAAAATTTTTTCATAAATTTATTTTATTAAATAAAAATATTTTTTTTCTCTTACTTCACTTCACTAAAAGTTTCGGGAGAATAATTTTTCAATAATAATTATATTTGTGAGCTAATTATGTTTTAAATTCTAAATTTCAGATTGTAAATTCTATATTTTTATATTACGATGAGAATCCGTAAAAGTCTTTAAATGATAATAGATAAAATACTTTTTGTAGAAGAATAGGGTGTAAATTTGATGAAAAAAATAACCCCAAAAGCTACTATGGACGTGGATATGAAATTATATATGTGATCTCCACTTCATCAGTGAAATGCAAATTCTAGTTTTGATGTTCACAATTAAAATTGCAAAAATTATATATCTATTCTCCACTCTAAAAATGTGATTGGCCATTGCATTTTTGCAATTTTAATTGTGAA
Source organism: Arbutus unedo (assembly GCA_014822125.1). NCBI lineage: Eukaryota > Viridiplantae > Streptophyta > Magnoliopsida > Ericales > Ericaceae > Arbutus > Arbutus unedo. Next base: position 17,140 of record JABCMJ010032417.1, on the reverse strand, counting down.
GTTTTTGCATTTTTACTGTTTGGAAACGGATCACAAAAATGCATAATCACAAAATTACTTTCAAATGAGCTTTTTTAAATTTCTAGAAAAAAAATATACACATTATTCTTATGCAAAATTTGGTCTGCACATTATCATTCTAATCCCTCAAAAACTCTAATTATAATAAATTTTTAATTTTTAATCTAGAATAAAAAAATTATTAGCTCCCAAACACTACCTTAGTGACTTGTGAAACTCGGGCTAAGCTTGGTCTAACATTTTTTGAGAATATTTTTATTTTTATTCAAAAAACTTTACTTCAAATTTTAATAATTATTAGTTTGTTTCAGCAAATTTTTTTTATAAAAATAAAAAATATGAACTAAATTTTTAAGAAGACAAATAATTCAAAAATATTTGTTGTTTTAAAAGTTGTTGATCCCAAGGTTCTGAATACCGGATTGGCTAAAGTACCGGTACCGGTCATGTATCGGGTACCGTATTGAATTTATCGCAATTATTAATATATATATATATATATATATATATATATATATTAATTTTGAACTAACATTTCATATGATGGTATATGTAACTTTAGCCTACGGAGTGCTTCATTATTTACATATTGTTTAAGTATGTGTAGTATGCCAGATATGCATAATAATGGGGTTTTGGTTTATGATTATTTTTGGCTCATTTGTGTTGGGTTCAAGTTGGGCTAGGCTTAAAGATGGATCTATCAGCATTCGGCCGAGGGGTTCAACAAGGTCACTGGGCGTATCTCTGTCCTTGTCGAGCGCACAATGTGCCTAGTCTAGCTGAACCTCTAATTGACCGGTATTTGTTACATGTATCTGTCTTCTCTCAAGTAGTAAACTTCCATCGTGCTGTCGAGAGTTCTATGCTTAGCAGGGTCACGTGGAGATGTGCTCCTTATGTTTTGGACAACTACCTGAAAAGACATAGAGAAAACAGTTATAGGACATGCAAACGTGTCCATCCGATCCGCACGAACATGAGACGCGTGGAGAGAGTACCGTGCTTTTCCAGCCACAGAGTGACATTCTCGACCGAAATCTTAAGTAGGCTATTGGGTTCTCTCTCTATAAATACCCCAGGGGCACACTAACCTAAGGTACGCACTATAGCGGCCCGATTTTCGAAGGCATTAATAAAAATCCTTTTTAAATTTTTTTGTTGGATAACAGAAATATTTTAAAAGAAATACCTAAATTAGCCCCGTTTATAAACAAAACAAAAGTGGAATTGCAATCGAATTGAAATAAATGCCCTTTCGAGTATACAAAAAAGACAAATTTATAAAATTCAGAGCTTTTAAAATTATGAGAATCAAGTCTTACTGAATTCTTCGTCTTCATCGCCCAGCTCTTTTGGCTTCGATGACATCTCCAGCTGCTATTCTACATTTGGCATGAAATATTATCAAGGGCAGAAATATTGCTCTATGAGTTGTGACACTCAGTAAAAAATACTATCCGAATAACAAATCTAAAGATATGCACAACGTAGTAAATATCGTAAGAAAATAAACAATTGAGAATAGTACATAGGTTCATTATGATTTGTCATTTAACATTTCTAAAATTCTTTCCTCAGGGAAAACAATCCAAAACTTAACCTTCGAAACCATATGTAGGAGTTTGGGTACAGTTCAATACCCAAGATCATCCAGCACTCCGAGTACAGTTCAACGAATCAAGACCGTCCAGTACTATAAAAGATTACAGTTCAACGTGTCATGATCATCCAGCACCTCGTGTACAGATCAAGGAATCCAGACCATTCAACACCCCGATCAAGTACTTTTCAATACATCAAGATTGTCCAGCAATGCAACAAGTACAGTTCAACATATCTGGACCGTCCAACACTTCGATCGACACACATACTAACTTTACTTATCACATAGTTCACTCAGAACTCGGGCAGCATAACAACTGTAAATTAACCAAGTCAAAATCTCAATAAACCTTATTACGTTCAGATTCTCAACAATAGGATAACTTTATTCCAGAATTTCCAACAATAAAACAACATAACATCATCGACTATATCAAGTTATGACTTCAAAGACATCCATCCAAAATCCCATAAGCACGATAAAATTGTCTAAACAGTATAACGACATATTTTAAACAGAATGAAGTAAAGTTGGTGTTCCTGCTCTCATGTAATCATAACGCAATAAAAGTGTATGCATGTGCAAGTGTAGTGTCTCCGGTTAAAATTTAACGCAATGAATACGAAATAATGCAAATTGAGGGTTGAAGGTAGTAGATGCTACCTCATAGGCGAGTTTCGGTGTGGCGTGGTGTCGATTATGGTGGCGGTTCAACAGAGCTTAGCCTCGCCTCGACAGTGACCTTCTCCTTCAAGAACTTTGTCTCTCTCTAGCCCTACTTTGTCTCTCTCTCTCTCTCTCTCTAATTCACCCTTTTACTTCGCTGGTTTCTTTGTGCATGAATGATAGCTGGAAAATCTCAAGGTTTTATAGGCTAGCTATGGATAGGATTTAGAGTAATTAGTTTATAAAATCAAGAGTTTTTGGAAAAATCAAGGAGGTCGGGCATAACTTGGTGGGCAAGGGTTTAAGATGAATGAACATAAGCCAAGATTCATCCAATTCAAATAAATCAAGAGCTTAAAGGTTTGTGAAAAATTAATTGAGAGTTTAGAGATAGAATTTGGCTACTTAATTCTAAGATTGGATTTAATGCTTTGAAGTTTCAAAGTTTAGGTTCATACGTATAAGGTGAAAAGTGGACATGCAACATGCATAAAGTTAGGAATAATCTAGTATATTAAGTACATTAACTCTTCACATATACACGCATGTGCACCCATATTCTAAACCAATCGTTCGATTTACTAAATTATGATAAAAATAAATAAATTCAATGTGGATAAATTTTGTTTTTAATTAAAATGAACAATAAAAAATTTCAATAACTGATTAAAAATTATTTATTATATGTTTAAAAAGTCGGGTCATTACCCACGCATTATTGACTCAAGCTTTCAAGTTACTTTCTACTCTCTTTAAGAGCTAACTTAACTGTCAGAGTATCTGCCAAAGACCCCACTCCGGTCAGCACTAACTTAGTGTTTTGAGTTGTCTTGCTGACTTAGTGAAGGGTTCATGGAATTAGAGCGGAAAGTTTAACAAATGGATTCCAAACTTTACATTTTGGCTACCACAGTGGTAGAATTCACGTAATTAACTTCTCATTTCAGTAATCACTCGTCTTTTCAAGTCCTTCCAAACTAGTGACAAAAACTCCAAATCGAAAAGGTGACAATGTCGATCCTAGCTAAGCTGGGAAAATGATAGTGGGTGCCAAGACAACTAACCCAACAACTTTGTCAATAGCTCCACCTACGACCCCACTTGTAGAACCTCCCGTCGAGCTCAACAACTAGACATATGTTGATCTGGAGGCTCGGCTGGCAGAGAAAGACTAACTCCTCCAGTTGGTAAAGGAGGAGGTGACATAACTGAAGGTGGAAATCAGACTCTTTCAGAATGGAGAGGCCACCAAACGCCCTCACCCGAATGAAAAGAGCATCGAACGAAGCAGAGGCGTCTGATCCTAGAGCGGCTCGAAAATCATGGTGAGGCCAAGCACAGCTAGGGATGCCGAAGTTGGGAGCTTGCCCGCACCACTCCTCTCGAGTGGCATTCTATTGACGAGAGCCCTGTTGCGCGAGTTCCAATCCATTAAAGGTTGGGAGGCCTCTCTATCAATAGGAACTACTTCGTCTCTCCTCCAGCCACGGCTTTCGTCGTAACTCAAACTCATGAGACACGGGTGGACATGAGGGACAAAAGAAGGAGGGACCACTCTCCTCGACCACATAGGGGGGAGGACCTCAGGCATCAGCTCACTAACAGACACAAAAGGCCAACTAAGCAGGAGGTTCGGTCAACAAGGTCTTATTGCGACATCATACACGAGCAGCTCGTGTCCTCCCCATTCTCCAAGAAGATCAATCGAGAACGCCCTCCTCTTGGTTTCAGTCCACCAAAGTTCACCAAGTACGATCCGAAGATGGATACCTACCTCTATCTGGTATACTTTAGGTAGATGATGTCCCTATGCGATATCGAAAATGCACTAATTTGCAAGCTTTTCCTATCCAACTTGCAAGAGGTAAACCTCCTTTTGCAAAAATCTTATAAAATAAGCCATAGTTGCACATCACTTCTCCTTCTTGGGTTATTCTATAACTCGATCTTGAGTTTATGATATTGGTTGCCATGTATTCACAGTTTGGAGGCCTGGTGCATGTTGGTAAGAATGGACGGAAGTGAGAAGAGGGAAGGGAGAGAAGGGCCAAATGAAGGGTATTAATAACTTCACGTTTGGCATCCGTCCAAAAATAAGGGCAACTTAGGGCATCATAAAGCATTTTTAGGTTGATAATAACTTTTTCCTTCTACACTGCTAACAAAAGGGGTGGATGTGGTACATTCTAATATTTTAGGGAATCAAGATGATACGACTTAAACATGAAGGTGCTAAAATAATACCAAGTGATAGTTGAGCGAGAGTTATAAAATTTAAGCCAAAGTAAAACAAAACAACTAGCTGGAAGTCTTAATTCTTTGCCTTTTAAAGTGGAATTTTTTTTACCACTTTATTACTAGATTATAATTTTTTTATTTTCTGTTAGTATTTGAGAGTCAGTTCTAGAATTTAATTTGTCAAATGCGTTACAAAAAATGAACTGCAAAACCAAGAATTTAAAAATTATTTTCAGATGAGCTTTTTGAATAGCTAAACAAATTCACACATCACTAAAAAAATATTCTCTGGCTCTCTAATACCCCTAAAAGACAGGCATTGGAAGACCCAATAGAAACAATAATGCAAAGCCTCAACAAATGAACGGTGTAGATTAAGCAGTTGCTCAATTCCATAGTTGTTAGCTTATGCAAAATCCTTTATATTTTTTCTCCACCACTTCAATTATAATATTCCAACAGAGAAATCTCATGAAATGGGGACCTTTTTGCCATCAAGGATAGTGTCATTTAGCACCACAGGTCATGGCCCCTTCCAGTTAATCAAGCAAATCAAGATAAGTTCCGGCCTTTGCGGACATTTCTATTTAAGTGTTTTGATGTCTCTATCGTCCTCTCTCTGTGTGTATATACATACACACACACACAAATATATATAGCTTTGTTTATATATCTCCTCCCAACCATATGCAGAGGAGTGACTCATAAATTGTATACGTAGCATGCCTCCCTATCTTATATTTCCCAGATATATCTATGAAGTAAAAAAAACTGCTCAATTATATAGTCGACCAATATCATTATACGTACATGTGATGGAACCTTAGGTGGGTGGTTCAAAGTCAAGGGGTTTCTTTTGTGTTTTTTTGTCAAACAAGTGGGGTGCATTTTTGTTGTATATGGCCACATTGTTATTTTTTAAAGACACATAGTGCTAATTGATGTTTCCTAATGTTTGTTCTCGTTTCTGAATTTTTTTCATCAAGAAGAATGATTACTTTAAAAATTTTGACGCAAATTATATAAATATTTTGTGGAGTTTGGAATCGAAATTAGGCTTTAATTTCGATCGTATTTCATGAACTTTTTAGTTAAGTCTGCAAAACACTCAACACTAAGTTAGTGCCGATCAAAGTTGGGTCTCCAGTGGACACTTCGACGACCAAGTTAGCTTTTAAGTAGAGTAAAAACAATTTGAAAGTATGAGAGTCAATATGAGCATGCGCGCGTGCATGTGTACGTGAAGTAAAAGTGTCCTCGAAGTATTTATAGAACATGAACTTAACTGTCTGCTTGAGGCCTCGACCGAGAATGTAACACCGTGATCTGGAGATCATAGTAATCTCACCACGTGTCCCACATCCGTGCGTACTCCGGCCTACATACTGACATTGACATAAAAAATTAATTAGGAAAAAGGGGACCAAGTGTTTCTTACTTAGCTGAGAATATAGCTAACCAATCATGTCCTTGTTTGGTGGATAACATATTACTTAGTTGAGAATCGAACAAACGATTTCTTCCTCTGAAGCCGATATAAGACTTCTATCGTTGTTCCGAGTTTAAGCAAGAATTAATAGAACATGGAAAAAATAATCTTGGACACAAAATACAGAACTACATCCATGAACGTACGTACATTTATATATACATATACGGGATTCATATACAAAATGGACGTGACTAATGAACAAATACTGTTGCATTGACACACGCTTGGTTAACGTATATGGGAATTAATTGTTGCATTAATAACTTATGTACTAATGTCTTGTACATGGATCCCCTCTTCTTGAAACTTTCTTCACATGAATAAGTCTATTAACACATCAAATTGTACATCATGCCTACATATTATATCATTATAAGACAAAAATGTAAAAGCGGGTCCCATAAATTTTAATATATGTTCAAATTAGTAGATGTCACATAGGCATGATATATAATTTGATGTGCAACATAATGTGTTAGTAGCATTGATTGTGTTTTGTCCATTTCGTTCTCTATAGAAAAATTTCATGATGAACGTGTCATGCAACGTCTCATGCTTATCTAACACAAACCATCCGGACACAAAAGTGTCTGTATTATTAAAGACTCTACGTGCATTTAACGGTTCCGGACAAATTTGTGTCTGAATGATCTGTGTTCATAACATTACTCTTATCTAAAAATATCCCCTCCGTTTAACAATCTAAGATATCATTTCCATTTAACATGAGATGTCAAAATCCACAAGTAAAACAATGAATCCAATATATATCACTCTGTAGTAGGTTGGACTAGCAAGGTCATGGGCTACGGTGTTCTTACATATTCAGCTTAATCTGCTTCGGAGATGGACCTGGCCGAAGGACTATTCAAAACTCACCCCTTCTTTAATTATTTATTGGGCAAGTACTATCTAATTAATCATTGTCATCCAAAGGTTTGACGTGTCTCATGCCCACTTTTGAGCAAATGACCAACGTGTGGACAGAGCTGGGGTGCTATGGTGCGCACATATAGGAGACATTTGTTAGACATCTCCAAGGGCGTATGCTTGGCCACTCCACCGTGGCCACGACGCTCAGCTTGTGTCGAGCAGGATGTGATGCCCTGACATGGGTGATTATCAGTTAGGTCATGGGGGACAAGCTGTTGCCAGACGTGGTAGCATGGCACCATGATGCCCGGGCATGGAGCACATGGCGGTCATGTCGCATTGGGTGACCCACGACACGACATTCTCGGGCATCATGATACGTGCACCTGGGTAGATCCCTGTAAAAGGAACATTGGCACTTCTCTCTGATATACGTGCAAACCGATAATCTCAAGTTTTTTAGTTGGCTTTACTTACTTTTTAGAAAAATGACTTGAGCATATCGGAGTGGCCTCTTATGATTACCTACGACCGGTCAACACTAATAAATTATTTCTTTTGCAATCCAGACAAAGAATTCAATGAAAAAAACACAGACTCGAATTCTAGGCTCCAATCTCAAATGCACAACTTAGCCCCCACTTAAAATATCACCCGCTGCAGCTTAAAACAGGGGACACAATTTTGTTCTATGGGCTCTTACCACTGCCAAGTGAAAATATTTGCTTGCATTAAAGGTGTATCTACCTTTTTTGATGACAAATTATTTGGACTTCTATTGCATCAAAGAAAATTTAGTGTTAAATACAACTCAAAATTTAACTCCTAATAAATATGTAAGACTATTTCTCCACCTTTTTCTTCATGGGCCTCACATATATTATTAATTTATTATGAGTTGTCATATTGTGACAAGAATTATCATTGAAAAACATATTTTTTGTATAGTAATGCAACACTTTTCATGGACCAGGATACCTACTGTGTACTGCGCACAGCAGGGTGTATTACGCATCAAAACGACGTTGTTTTGACATGAAAAAATTATCCAAAAATTTGGACAGTTTTCGGACAATTTTTTACTCGTCAAAACGATATCGTTTTGACCCGCAGCACACACTACTGTGCGTAGTGCACAGCAAAATTCCCATTCCAATTTTCATCGTTACATATAAATATAACTAGTAAAACAACACGTGAACTATTGGCGATACACTCACTGATCAAACCAAATCTTGAATCCACCGTAAAATCTAGGTTTTGCATTTAATGAACTGTGAATTGAGGAAGCTAGATTTCATAGCTGGAAATCAAGAGGAAATCTCCACTTGGCTAAGTGCACAAGTTGGATGCAGGTTTTCCAAAGATCATAGTCACCATTCATGGGGTGTTCGAAAAAAAATTATCTTAATAAATTCTGAATTGTAAATTGTAGATTTTGAATTATAAAACATTTCTTTAACTGTTGGAAAATAGATAATGGCCTGTATAGTGTTTGAGAATATGACCAGATTATTAAAGTCTTGGTGGTCATTTGACCATATTACACTTACTTTTGTGGATCCGTAATTATGTATATATGCATACATACATAGGGTTTGTTTGAGTGGAGGGATAAGAATACATAAGATTGTAGTGAAAGAATTATTAGTTTAGAGACTAAATAGTCTTAGGATGATTAGTAAAATAGTCTCTCTTATCTTGTGTTTGTTTGTGCATAGAATTATATGATAAATAAATCGTATCCAATCAATCCTATGTTTGTTTTGAAGACCTTTGGATACGGATTAATGACTAAAGTAACTATCTTGCCCCCTGTTGTAATATTTTATCTCAACTATGTGGAAATTATTCCTCTAAATATTATTTTAACTTTTATATCTTTCACTCATTAATCCCAAACATCAACTTTATAATAGTAATAATATTAACTTGATGATGATAATAACTTCAAATGACAACCAATTTCTTACATACACCTACCCGCCCTGCGAAGTAACTTCCCAACTAACTTATACTTGTCATCGTGGTTCAAGCTAAAGAATGTCTATTTTTTGGGCATCATACAAGACAATCTCACAAGCATCTAAGCTCTCATCAGCAGTAATCAGCAAATACTTGAGCCCATCATTTAGGGTAACCCGCTTGGATATGAGATCATGTCAATAGCTCATTCTCTTCCTAACAAAATCCAACTTCTCATTCCTCACATGTCAACATATCTCCTACCTTCTCAAGCCTTAGCAAACATGGCTAACCCGTCAACTACTTCCTAATTTTGCCTCTTTTTGTCATTTTTCGCAGAATTTTATTGTCTAACTGAGCTACAGTAGTCCATATTCTCTACAGTAGCACCACTCACAATTGCATCCCCTACAATAGCATTTAGTCCGTCATCACCAAATAATATATTCATCTTCTAGATCAATATTTTCAACCGCTTCAGCAGGACCCTCAACAAATTCTTTGGTAGCTCGATTTTTTCCAAATATTTGAAGCCAAGAGTCATAGAATGAAAATGATTTGTTTCGCAGGTTCTTTCCCTCTGTCTCTTTCTACAAATGGTAAAAAAGTAAAGAAAAGTCTTTACGTTTTATGTGAAAATATCCTTTTATCAAGTCATCAAACTTTTTGAGGAGTTAATAATGTTGAGATAATTTCTGCATCTCGTCACCTATGCTTCCATCAAAGCATTACTACTAGACATATTCTATTCTATTGGTATAAGATAAGCAAGTTGCATAAACTAACCAAACACCATCAAACTCTTGTATTTTTTACCTTAACAAAAAAAATATTGGTTAAAAAAACATGTGGAAGAACACCAATAGTCTATTTTTTTTCCTTCCAAAAATGTAACAAAAAATGATCCAAAAATGTAGAAAAAAAAAGAAAGATGATACACCTACTTCGGTGATCGTGCAACGAGCTTCTATCTGTTAGGGTTTGGTCTGGTGTGACCTCCCTTGCACAGTGGAAGAACGATAGAATACTGCTAAATGTATTTTTATTTTGGAAAATTTCACCCCAAACTGTTAATTTTTATTTCTTTTTTTTGGTTAGCCCAAAATATTATTCAACAAATTAAACAGTCCAGATCGGACCGGAATTGAACCAAAATTGGCTCAAACCGATTAAAACCGGACCAGTGCAATCGGTCCGATTTTGGTTTACAAAATTTTGAAATTGGACAACTGATTATGTCCCATGAATTTCGCCGAATCGAACCGGTTACACCCCCAATTTAAAGGTAAAAAAATAATAAGAAGAAGAAAGGGCAATGGCATATTCTTTATTAGCTTGTTTTGGAAATTCTTCCACAATCACTAGAAATAACAAACCAAAGTACATCAGGAGCTCTGGAGCACCGTTTTCCATACACACGCACAGAGAGAGAGAGAGAGAGCAGAGGGTACTGTAAATTCATGTGGTTTACGAAGGGATATGGTGGTTAAAGAAGGAAATTGGAAGAAAATATATAATAATAAAAAATAAAAAAAAGAGCACTTGATGGGAAAGGGAGTGGGGACTAAAAGAGGTGTCAGTGTCCCTTGCCTGTTGAAGCATTTGTTGCTTTTTGGCAATACTAAGGAGGAGGTCACGATCCATATACACAAGTCATAATCTATCTGTATATTCCCCTTCTCAACTCCTCCATACTCCACATATTTGTTGACAAATCTTACAGTGTTATACATGTACACACGTAACAACATGACTCAATACCATGATTTTTTATTGCTTACTCTTCCATATATATACTCAAGTCATATATGTATGTATGTGCACACATATACACTAACGGATATGCTTGTGTTTAAGGACACTTCATAACGTAACATATTGTCTACCTATACCGACAACCTTGTTATGATATTGATCAACTTTAATCCTTCTTAATCGAATATTATAATGACACGTATACTTTTTTCTCCACCTTAAAAATGTTAAAAAATAATTACTCCAAAAAAAAAAGAATATTCTTTAAAAATACATTATATAACCTACAATTCCATGAAAGTAACATTGGTATTTATTTGAGATGTGTGAAAAATGACCAATTATACAAACTCACGTTGTTAGATCTCCTCGAGAAGGACAAGACCCTATTCATGGTTCTTGAACAATGATTGAAGGGGCAAATGAAAATCATGTGATGGGTAGGGAACATCAACCCTAATGCTCTTCCAGGGCATCACACACACACACACACATATATATACACACACACACACACACACACACACACACACATATATATATATATACACGGTGTGTACCTCTTATTTTCTGATCAAATTTTGATGATTTGAACCTTTTAATGTATTTAAAACATATTTTTAAGGGTACCTGTAAGAAATCGACTCAAAATAATATTGAGAAGACTTTGATCTAAACAATTTTTGACAAATGCTGACAGGAATAGTTTTATGAAAAATTGAATGGATTAAGCCTTTCTAGATATTATTTTGAGCTGATTTCTTGCGGGTACTCTTAAAAATATATTTTAAACACATTGAACGGTTCGGATCATCATAATTTGATTAAAAAATAAGATGTCCGCACCGTAACAAAATAAGAATCCCTTATTAGAAACTCTCTCTCTCTCTCTCTCTCTCTCTCTCTCTCTCTCTCTATATATATATATATATATATATATATATATATATATATATATTGCCTCTGAACTGAAGATAGAATTTTGTCACACTAGGGCCGAGTAGTAGCATTCTATACCTCTTTTAATTTTGTCTTTATATATAGCCCTCTGTGCTTGGGTGATTGAAATGAAGTCACGTGAAGGGTTTTGAGGCCTCTAGATCTCCTCTTTTCCTTGTTCAGCTTTACCTCTATTAATTACCCCCCTTTTATATCCTTGTTATTCATCCTCCCTCTCTCTCTCTCTCTCTCTCTCTCTCTCTCATGTCTTCTGTCTATCTGAACTCGCCACCTTCACCTTTTCCTTTCATACAACTAAAAGAAGATCATCGACAAATGCATTTTTTCACTACTCCACAACATCAAGCTTCATCTTCACTCTCATCTTCTATTTCCTTCAACATAACTGATCAAGATCAGAGAGCGAGTGATCACTCCATAGAGCCTCAAAAGGCAAGAACTAACTAGTTTTTTCTTTTTATTTGATCAAATTATGATCTTTTGTTCTACTCCTACTGGACAATAGTTTAATCTCTGGATCCACGCATTTCGCATAAAAATTTCTTGACAAATCATGATCTTTCGGATATGAATAGTCTGACCTCAGTATCCGAAAGATATTGCATGATCTTCACCAAATTATTTATCTTTACAGGATCCCTTTCTTGATCCTATTGTATATATATTTCGCTGTTAATTGAAACACACAATGTTCTTGGATGTTTTTTTTTCATGATTGATAAGTGTCTCAGATCGAATAGTTATTGCAGTTTGTGTACGAGTCTAAGAAGACTCTTCATATAAATTGGTACTTTTACATTGATTACTCGATTGCATAGATAGGGCTAAAACAACTAATCAAATATTAATCCCCAGCTAATACCGCAACTAGTGAATTTCATTGTATATGATCTAACATGATTTCTCTGGTCTCAGGATAGTGATCAGTACATTTTTCAAAATAGATCAAGCGATCATCGACTACAACAAGCTTCTTCGATTCATCCATTAACGGTTGAAAATGCCAACGACAAGATTGGAGCACTATCAATTTGCGAGGTTGAGGGTGAAGTTGAAGATAAAAGGGATTACGAATCTGCAAATTGGACATCTAAAAAGATGAACACAGGAAGCGAGAAGAAAGAGAAAATTATTAAGATCAAAATTCGCGATATTCAGAAGAAAGATTTTCATTGTGAAACCACTAGCCCTGCTAACAGCAGTAATAGCAACATCATTCGGATTTGTTCTGATTGCAAGACAACAAAAACCCCTCTTTGGAGGAGTGGTCCACAAGGCCCTAAGGTACGTATATGTTTCCTTCCATTATCTTTTTTATTATAAATGGTTTTCGAGAATTTGATAACATAAGCTTAATTTCGTGATTTCTTGAATAAATTATTCTTTTTCGATCCGAAAACTTATCCACAAAACATGTCTTTGAAATCTTCAATATAACAAATATTTGATGATTTCTCTGTGAAACCGGTACTAATACACCGAACGAATAGCAGATCTTTAATGTCTTGAAATAGCTTAAGTTGCTTACGTTTACGCAATAGATATAGATATATAGAGGTCCTGGATGTTCTTGGAAGAAAAGGACTCATGTTTTAGGGTACAATGGTTTGGTGCAGTCACTATGCAATGCATGTGGGATACGGCAGAGGAAGGCAAGAAGGGCCATGTTGACTGCAGCAGCAGCAGCAGCAGATGCCAATGAAACAGTGCTTCCAACGGATAATTGGACAAGGACTTATAAGGTGCAAAAAAAAGAAAAGAAATCGCGTACGAGCTACCATATGGCACCGTATAAGAAACCCTTCGGCCCTCCTCATCAGTGGGGAGGGAGGATTTCTTTCGAGGATTTCGCTATGAGTTTGAGTAAGAGTTTGGCTTTTCGACGACGAGCATTTCCAAAGGATGATCAAGAAGAAGCCGCAATCTTGCTAATGGCACTATCTTGTGGCCTTCTTCATAGTTAGATTTTCTCAAGTTTCAGTTTTTTTTTATTTGAAGCAAGCTTGCTAGCTTATTTGTGTTCGATTTTTTTTTTTTTCTTCTTTTTTCTTGTTTTGAAACGGATGAGATCTCAAACAGAGTGGCAGACTACCTTAATGTGTGTGGCTTAGTTGTTCTTTACAATCTTGATCAATGAATAAAAGTAAGTAATGAAATAAGTTATCAATTTAGGGTTTTTGGAAGTTGGATATAGTGTTTCTTTTTGTGATAAGATTCTTTATTGATCTTAGTTATGGTTGGTGAGACCTGAGAATGTTGAATTTGGAACTCGAGGCCTTGATCGAGGACTTGCGGTATATACCTACTGGTGTCATACATGATTTCCGGAAAACAAATTGTTAACTTTTGATGTAAGAATTTCTTTATAGAATTTTTTTTGTTTGGATTGAGGAATTTAGAAAAAAGCAAAAAAAAAGTAAGGTTGAAGAAAAGAGAAGAGTGAGGAAAATAAAAGCGGTACAATTATTTTTAGCACGTGACCTTACTTCCAAAAATAAAAAGAAATAAAATAAAAGCGAAGGAAAATGAACTAAAACACTATAAAACATTATAATTTTTAATTTTACATGTAAAATCTCTTTTTCTTCTTCATAATTCAAGTAAGTAAAAAAAATATCATTATCCTGTTTTTCTCCCTTCTTTTAATTACAATTTTTCTTCGTTTTCACTCCACTCAATCCAAACTGCATGTTGAAAGCTGTTGGAGATTAATTCTATTGTGAGAATATTTTGGAAGAATATTGTTGGAGATATAGTAACAATAGACTCTAGTCAGTCGAGAAAAAAAGATTATCTAAAAAAAGTGAAGAAGAAATAAATACTAAGAGAAAGAAAATAATAGAATCTCAATCCCCAAGTGGACCTAGAAAGGAAATAGGGGTAACTATCAAGTAGTGACCAAAGGCTTTTGAGAAAATTCTCTCTAGTCAATATCTTGTCTTCCACTAGGAATTAAATATCATATCAACTCGTTGACTTGACATGAGTGTCGGGTATTTATAGGTGCACTAAGTACGTACTCTAGTACCATGTGTCCCAATACCCTTTTAGTGTACATGCCTTTTTTTAAAAATATCTGACCGCAGTGACAGTTGCCCCTGCTTAACTTTATTACATCTTCTTGAATTGCTTTCCCTCATCATCGTCACCTAGCTCTCACGTAGATCCTTCACCCAAGTTCTGCCATTGTGATTTGGGTGGGCACAAGTTGGCGTGGAAGCTTTGAATTTGGGTTCTATCTAGGTCTCGTCTTTGCCCTTTATTTGTTCTCTGATTGCATTGCAGTTGCTTGTGATCGGTGCTAGCGCCCTCAGTGCATCACCTTCATATTTTTTATGACGCTTAGATCGCGTCCTCACCTCACGCACGGAATATACATTATGTCATAGTAATAACTCATAAAATGTACATCGAAACACATCCATATTAGTGTGTACAATCTCAATAACAAAAACAACATACTTACTAATACGAGATTGTTAACTTTGATTTGGCAATTTTTCTTAACTCCAGCATTTGTGGCTGAAAATGCAGGCTAGGCTTCCATTTCAAGACCTCTAAATTGAGGAAAATGTCTAATATAATTTGGAAGGAAAAACAATAGATCAAAAATGAAAAAAAAAATTGCATAAAGAAATTACTCTACAAACTGTTACAACCTAGGCCTATATTTGGGCCTAGGAGCCCAACCACTAAAAGATTTCTTAATAAGGACCCATTTGCACACTACACACACCCCTACACCGACAAGAAGGATCTAAAGGTGTCACAAAATCAGAATCCTAAGAAGGCAGGGACCAGATGTGGACAAAATGGGAGCCCATATTGTTTGATGACTCGTACTTGCAATCAAATATGTGAGGTTAGCATCTGTTTCAATCTAAAAAAACAGTAAAGGTGGCTTCATGGGCATGCAATTAACTAGTTTCATGTTCCAGTCCAATTAAATGAGAATTCCTCACTTACGTGGACAGATCTTGATCCCATATATACACGCACATATTGAAATATAAGTGCCCCAATAGATTACCACTTTCTCCCTGTAAGTTTTGGAGCTGGCTGCTCTATTATACCGTATTATACTAGTTTTAGGGTGTTAGTATTTTACTAATATCATATCAAGGTTAGGAAACTCTACTATGATTTTACGAATCAAAAGATCTCAAAATTAAAGAACGAGCTATTTTGCCTCTCCTTCTCTCTAAATAATAAATAGACGTAAGCACTTCACTCACTAGCAAATGTGTAACGACCCAATATTTTGATGAATTAAAAATTTAATTAAGATTCATTTAAATAATTAGTTCATAATAAATTGTATTCTCCGAATGGACGGATGAGATTGAGTGACTTGATGGGACGTGTTACACTAGATAATTTTTCTTTTCTTTCTCATTATTTTTTTTTTCAACCATTAGGAGTTTTGCCTCATGACTTTTGATTGTCAATTCATGGCCTTAATGGAATTTTAATAAGAAATCAGTTTTTTTTAATTTATTTATTATTTAGTTAAGATAGTGTAATGGTTTTTAGTGCGAAGGCATATATACATATTGTAGTGTTTGCATTGTTCATGCCATTTTTCTTCTCAACAAGTTAGAGAGAGAGAGAGAGAGAGAGAGAGAGAGAGAGAGAGAATTTTGGAGAGGGGAGAGAAGAGTTTTTAAGGGACGTTTTGCTAGAAGTTTGGGTTTTTCGGAATTCACTTTTGTTCTCCGATACTTTGTTTCTTCATCAACCGAGATAGGATTCCGTACCTACCGCCCTTAAATTCATGTATTGATTATTTTGTGTGAAAAAATTGATCACGTTCTTTATTTTTTTTATTTCCGTTCAGATCACATGATTTAGGTCTATTAGATTATTGATTTTGAAACAAGAAACTCATGAATGATTTGATTGTGATATAAGGTGATTAGTTTTTTTTTTTTATGTCAAATGAAAAACATATGGTAGAATTCCTACCTAAAACTCTAAATAACTAATTTTGCTGATTACTGGGAGGTAATTGAAATTAATCTTTTTCTAGCAGACCAAGTGCTAGGTACAGGTAAGATATTGAATTGGAGGAAATCAACTAAGTAATGAAATCAATAGAGTATTGATAGAATTGGAAGGGAGAAAAATCAACTAATTGCTAATTAATTAATTTTTACCTAGGATATTGCTAGTGCTACCAACAGTGTATTGGTTTGGAGAAAATAAACTAATTATTGTATTTTGTGAATTTCCTTTCCTATATTGTAAGCTACAGCTACAATATTTTCTGGTAAAAATGAAGGTGTGAAATTAGTTTTTCTTTTTTCAATCTATATTATAAAGAATTTTGGTTTATAAGACCCTTGTAGTTGTAATTTACAGAATCATTATGTAAAATTCTTACTTTACCTCAACTGACATCACTATGGAAGAACATATGTCACACATTCCTATGGACTATGGAATCATATACTGTTAGCAAAACTAACATTAAAGGTGCAATCTAGATATTGATTTAGGTGGCAATTTTGATATATAATTTGTAATAATTGAGTTTGAGTACGTAATTCAATTAAAAAAAATAG
>JABCMJ010032415.1:0-11449 GCA_014822125.1 Arbutus unedo | reverse complement strand
ACCAGTATCTGGTATAGATATGCGTTGAGTCGAGTTGAATGTAGTTCTAAAACTTCATTTCCCGTGGACTGTTAGTGGTAGGAATTCAACTTCCAAGTTTGTATTTACACGAGGATAACTTTATCTTGATTTTAACTCTTCAATTATTTCACCAATACGTATTCAACATCCAAGTTTGTATTTACTATGCAGTTGAAATCAGAACCTTGATTTATGAATTTCAGCTATTAGTACAGTTTGTTGGAGTCTTCCATTTACCGCTTGCCTTCGTTACCATTTTGTAACAGCAAAGTGTATGCGCTAGATGTTGTTGGAGGAATCCCGGATGCGCTATGGTCTTTGACTTCCCTCATCAATTTGTATGTTCCTCAACTAGTGTTTTATTTAAATGGTGTTTTGTTTGCCTTCTATACTGTGGTTTTCTCCATATGAAGTACTATCAAATTGAGATTTTAGAAATTCTGATGCAGTTCCTCTCCATATGTCAATAGTTTTTGTCCATTGTTGGATAGTTTTCCTTGCTATGCTATTCAAATTCCTCTCTCATCAAATAATGCTACTAGGTTTCTTCCATATTTTGCAGGAACTTGGGCCAGAATTACATAACCGGTCCGCTGTCTTCATCCATTGCCAATCTAACTCAAATGCAGTACCTGTAAGGCCAACTTAATTTTTACACAAGTTTTTTGCAGGTCGTAAATATCGTATGTATGTGTAGCTAGACTCCTTTAATGTTCTCACACCTTATTTCATGTTGTCAGGAGCCTGGGTATCAATGCATTATCGGGGGAGCTTCCAAAGGAACTTGGGAAACTTACTAACTTGATATCATTGTATGTTATTCTTAACTTTGTATGTCTTTAAGAAGCAGCTTCGGTTTTTACTTTTCTATTGACTGCAATACAAAATGATGCCGACACGAACGAGTCTGCCCAAGTATATTCATCTCGGGTCAACAGCTGTGTCATTTAAATAACATTTTACAATACGCGGTTTTTGTCTTTATTGAAATAGGTCATTTGCTGCAGTGGTTTCAGTTCCTTATTACATTGAACCTTGGAATCACTCTTTTAAATGACTGAAAAGACAAGCCTGTTTTGTTTATATCATTCAGATGTTACTTATTGATACTATTCTGGTGTTGTTAACTTGCTAATTTTGCAGGAGCTTTAGTTCAAATAATTTCTCTGGCTCTCTGCCATCAGATCTCGGGAATTTGACAAATTTAGAGCAGCTGTAAGTGCCGAGATATTCGTCACTCTTTGTTTCGTTATCCAGAAGAATGCGTCTTTTCTTGTTGGGCAGCATTTGATAATATATAAACAGCATTGGGAAATGGTACCGCAGAATCCCACTGACATGACTCAGTAACCTTATTATACTACTGAAGATCTCCCTGTTAGCACACTGCTTAGATTTAGAAGCTCACGAAGTACTTTCTATCACTGCCTTTGTCCTACTTGGTTTAACTTGTACCTTCTTTCGTCTGTGCTTTTTGTCTAGTAATTTGGCTAGTCGGGTAAGTTCCCTAGATGCCTTGACTTTAGCTTTGGCACTTCTTCTGGGAATTGCCAGGAATGAAATATACATTCTACGGCATTAACTACGATCCTGTCTCAAGATTTCTCAACTCGTTATTTGTTTTGGGCAAAAGAGATACTAGAAGATTGAATTCCAATTATGGAGACCCGTGATTTTGCAACTTCTATACTTCTTCCCGAATTCATGATGGAAAGCAATTCTTTTTCTTTGTCGTTTTTATTTTGTCTAGAGCAAAGAACTAAAAGAGGATGTCAACCAAAATACGAGTTGTTAATTGCTATGTAGTCAAATCATCAAATCAATCACCACGTACATATTGTCACTATGCAGTTACGAAAATTCAACCAAAGTTATAGGTATTAGACCACACCTAGTCCCTATATCTCGAGCCTTGCTTATAAAGTTTTATTATCCTCAATCTACATACGAGCGTGTTGTGGGTCTTAAAAACCTTGCTAATCGCGCGTTAAAAGCTATTTGATTTAGTTTACCCCTCATCCATGTTCAGGCTAGATCGCGGAACCCAACCCATTTTCGCTTTCACATAACCTTTTGGACATGCTATTGAGTAAGTTTGTCGCTTCTTTCGGATAATAGAAAAACTTCAATAATTTTCAGTTTCTTTGATTTTCTGTAATAATATTAGAGTAAGTTTGTCGCTTCTTTCGGATAATAGAAAAACTTCAATAATTTTCAGTTTCTTTGATTTTCTGTAATAATATTACCGATGGCTGCTATAAATTCTGCGTGGAGTAGCTGGAGTCTCTTTCTCCATAAGAATTTTACAGTAAAGGGACCCTGATGTAGTCTTAAGTTAAACCATGTAAACATCATAGAGTTTTAGGGCTTGAAACCTATGTAAGGCTGGTGTTGCATTATACTCATAAAATTATCCACCTTGGCAGCTACTTTGATAGTTCTGGACTTAGTGGAGCTATACCACCTTCATTTGCTTCTCTACGAAAGCTGCAAACAGTGTAAGAGCTTTCTGGCTTATCCTGTATCTTATCTGGTAAACTTGAACATGTTTTTCAAATTAATTGTTGCGGTGGTCAAGAAAGAATTTTTTGACGATTTCAGGTGGGCTTCGGACAATGAACTCAATGGCAGCATACCGGAATTCATAGGGAACTGGTCAACACTTAGCAGCCTGTAAGCAATTTTGTATGCTGTGAACTCTTTTATTTTGACGACCGTATTTTGATCACGGCTTTACTTTAAACTAGATATCGATGCTTGGTAACTGAGATGTTGTTTTTATTTTTTATATAATCACTGATTCTACATTCAGCAACCTCTATTGCATATAAGTTGTAAATTTACTGTTCTTAGCTTATCTGTAGGAGGTTTCAAGGAAACTCTTTTGACGGTCAAATACCGTCAACGTTCTCCAACTTGACCTCGATGACGGACTTGTGAGTGTTAACTCTTTCTATAGCTTTTTTTCATGTTTACTTATGAATGACATCTTCTTCTGTTTTATAACATACCGAGTGACTAAATAGGAGAATAAGTGATTTATCAAACGGAAGCTCTTCACTGGCATTTCTGAGGAATATGACATCTCTGAGTATCTTGTAAGTCAATACATTTGTAGCTGACAATCAATTTTGAAATATCTTTTCATCTTTGTGATCCTCCATTGTCTTTGAAAAACTTAATTTAACCAAGCGGCTTGATGTCTGGCAGAATTCTGAGGAATAATAAAATTTCTGGTCCTATCCCGTCCAATATTGGGAATTATCGAAGTTTGTCGCAACTGTAAGTTATTGCTGTTAGATTATCATTGGCTTCCATACATGTCAACCTATAATCAGGTTTCAATGAAGTAAGCATCTAGCTTTTAACGTAAAGTAACTAATATGTAACAACCATGTTGCGTCTAATTTTCCAGGGATTTGAGCTTCAACAATTTAACTGGACCGATTCCCGATTCTCTTTTCAATTTGAGTTCCCTCTCTTACTTGTAATAAACTTTCTCTCTTGTAATAATGTGTGATGTTGTTTTGTTAGCCTTCAGAAAATATTTAATCTTTCTCACTTGAACTAATTTCTGTATGTTCAGGTTTCTTGGGAGTAATAAATTAAATGGAACGCTTGCCTCACAAAAGAGTACTTCTCTTTTGAATATGTAAGTAAATCTCACTTAACCATTCCTAGTTCAGTACAGATTTAAACCTTTTTGCCATCAAGTTTCGTTGACAGCGACATGGTTGCTATATGACCCTCCTACCACATGCTTTGATAAATGTATTGGGCAAAGCAACAGTCTGAGTATACAGGCAGTGGTATAGGTACATAGAGGGGTATGCATACAAATTGCCAACATTAGACAGAGAATGTATGCTTTGCATTTTGGTATAATTTCATTCACTTCTTTTTCTTCTTTTATTCTTTTTCTTGATGGACGATCTCACGACCTAAAAAATCCTAGCATTTCTTCTGGGGTCTCTGGTAGGCTGTACAGGATGTCTAGAGCAGCTTCACAGAGAGTATATGTTATTGCAACAAAAAATGTGATAATGTCACAATACATCTTCTACCTGCTGAAGTCCTTTTTTTCCCTAAGATATCAGGTTGTACTTAATCTTTTTAAATAGATACAAAGTAGGTGGAAGTCAAGTTTCCTCGAGTTGATATAGATAAGCCTTGGTATAAAACCTGTACTTGTTTACACCTTATTAAAAAGGGCAGGTTCGGTTTAGCCGTTTAGGCGAATCCTTATAGAGAAAGTTATTTACAACCATAAAGTCACATTGTCTGTCCTGACATATCTTTGGACATGACAAGGAGACAAGTAGGATTGAATATGTCCAAGATTTATTGCTTGGAAAAAAAATTCTCGGTAATGGCATCCTGCGACTATGTTTTGGTGTATGAGGAGACTTCTCAAATATTGAGATTGTTTATCTGGATAAGTGGTGGACAAATGACGTGTAAGGATCCATGAATCATCATAGTGCGAAAGCTGTTGACAAAACCTGAGACTTCATTGGTCAGATTTAAGACTAACAAGGTATCGGTTGTATCAGTTAAACTTTTTGCATTGTGTTTTTGCCTGCAGAGATGTGTCATACAACGAATTATCTGGGAGCTTTCCCTCGTGGATTGACCAACAAAACCTGCAAATGTATGTAAAAGTATTATGCCTTTCTTCTCTGTTTTTTTTTTGCAATATGTGGTTTACTGTCCGGTGTCCAGTAATAGTTTTACTGAGAACAGGTTTTATATTTTCCATATATGTGATGCAGTTTCATTATCTTCTGAATTGTTTTTATTCTCTCAAAACTAATGTTGAGTTTTTCTGGATGTAATTTGCAGTAATTTAGTTGCCAATAACTTCACAATTGACAGTTCAAACACCAGGTAACGCTCTACCTGCTTTATGTTTTTGTTCATTATGCCGTAGCATCTGATTCAGTGAGGCTAAAAGACAGCTTAGTAATTTCCTATTATACTGTTGCAGTGTTGAACAGCATGATGATAGTTCGGTTACATGCTATAAGTTGTTAGTATGAGAGGATGCTAATGCATGACCTGATTCCTGAATGTGAACTGAATAGTGATAGTGGTGCCTTTCTCGAGATATTATATAATACTTTGATCTTGTTCGTTTCTAGAGTTTATTTCTCTCCGAAAGTTTTTGTATTCAGCTAAATGAGAATTAAAGCTTATAACTATGTTTTCATGTTTTTTTTTTATCCATTACTTTTTCTAAGGTCTCTTCTATAGTCTTGTATAATAGTATTGGAATCTGGTGTATAGGATGGATGGATCTCGAATAAGCAAACAACATCGGATATAATGTACAACAGGACACTCAATCTATATGATTATTCAACAGTTAAAGGGTCCTATGATTGTCCAAATTTTGTACGCCCATTTACCTCAGTTTGATTAAATTTTCTCATTATCATCAAAAACAAAGAACTAGCTTTCATAAAAGATATTCCCTAGTGAATGTACTTAACGAGCTCAATAGGTTTGGCTGCAATTTCATCTTCTGAGTTTCAAGCTTAAACTTGGTTAGTTACAATCCATGCTTACGTGTTGCATCCACAGGATGTTACTGACAGTATCTGATGCATCATTCTTGTTTAATCACGACATTATATGTGGTAATGTTTCAACTTGCACTGATCAATATGCATTCTTCTTCTGCTTACAGTGTTCTGCCTTCTGGATTAAACTGTATTCAAAGGGGCTTTCCCTGCTTTCGCAATTCTCCTATTTGTAAGTTTAATTTAGAATCTCTCGTTAACTTGATTCTGATATTGGCATAGGTATCTCTAATATGTGGTTAGGAAGGTGAAAGGCTTATTGGGGTTACTGTTCCTTGGAATCATCACACATCCTTTTGATTCTGTTAGTAGGTCAACTTGGACTTTTAACTGTTAGATAGCTAGCTACATACACTATGTTGGGTTTTTTTTCTGATGTCTAAGCTTTTTGGATAATTGGTGACTAAATGGTAATAGCGCACTGGCTTCTAGAAGTCCCGAATCCTGATTACCAAGTCTCATGGCTTTTGTTTGTTTCCTGGTATATTGATTTTATGCACTTTCTTTGGGTGCTTTATTGCAACTTGTTCATCGTAGCTTGTTTGCCTCTCAGTATGTGAGAATGGGTCTGACGTGGCGGGGGTGTGACAGTGTCATATAGGTTGTTATGTTGGTTGTTACATACTGGTAAGATTCAATCTGTCCACAGATCCATTTCCTAATATCTTGAGCTTTGGACACTTTGCACTTTAATCCCACACACAAGCACAAGCAACACCAAATTTCTCTAATAAAGGCTAGTAGAAAGCAAAGAATCAGATGAAAATTGTGCTGTAGAGACTGTAGTAGCTATATGTTGAAGATTCCAGTGCTGGTCTTGATCTTAATATACCTCGAAAGATGACTCACATGTTGCTAGAGCTTTTTGAGATCGAATTGAAAGGGCAGCCTAATAAACTTCTTGTGCATAGAGTTGAAGAGGAAGGGGATAAGGAGAAAGGGACCAGGATATTTACTGGGAATATAAACCAAAGCTTCACGAAATAAGATGGGTAAAAGGGACGAGGCATCTGGCTGCCATTTTGTATGCCTGCTCAATTTGAGAAAGCTTCACCTGCACTGATAACTTCAACCATAGATTTTGTTGTTCCAGATTGATCTCTCATTAGCTTCATTCTTATCTCCAATGAAGAAGAGAAAGTAATGTCAACAGACATGGGGTCAATAGAAAAACTTAGGGGACATTCTGTTTCCTATATATTCGTGGACCTGTTTAATTCATTCTAAAATTGTTTAAGTCAACCTGTTCGCCTCTCCACATGCATGGATGCTGAGGAGACGTTCACTTGGCTATACATTATTAGACTCATTTTGCTAACAGCTTGACATACATTGTTGGGCTCATGGCCTTAATTTTGGTTAAATGGTTTAGGCCTATGAAAGCATAAGCCTTTCCTGTGGTTAATTTATTTGGGGTTCACTACAGTGAGTTTTATCATCAGATCGCCTTTGAGATTTGCAGCCTATATGGATTTGTCCTGATGCTCCTTTGCCAAGTTTTCTATTTTTGTATTTCAGATAAGGGTCGTTGCAAGTCAATGGCCTATTTTCGCTCTCGCACAAAGCCCTTTTCCAGTCATGGGCAATTAGAACCTTCTATTTTGGTTGGGTAATCGTTGAGTTAGGAGTGTTCAAGTGACAGTACGAGGGGAGCAATTTTTTCCTTACCACGTGAACTGTTTTTGTAGTCAGATGAAGCAAGAAATTCCTTTCTTTGTAATGTCAGAATTCGTACGTTGTAACAGAGAGAAGGTGGCAATTCATATCTGTGGTCATAAGTTTTTCTTCATGCAACTTTCAACAACAAATACAATAATTGGTGTAGCAGAGAACATTGGTTCGTCTTCCTAAAGTGGGAATCCCCCCTTTTAAAAGTGCATTGAACCCATAAAAGGCATCATATTAACAACGAGATATGGCTGATTCTGTTTTTTGTTTGCACCTATTTGAACTCTATCTGATGCACCTATCTGAATTCCTCTTTCCAAACTGTTTGCAGATTACAACTTTTCGATTAAGTGTGGTGGTCCACAGATTACATCTGCTAGCCAGATCATATATGAGAGGGAAAATGAGACCCTTGGTCCGGCTACCTATTACGTGCCTAGTACAAACAGGTGGGCAGTAAGTAATGTTGGACGCTTCGGCGAGAACAACAATGCTCAGTATACGAGTTTCTCTTCATCTCAGTTTACAAATACTTTGGACTCGGAGCTGTTCCAGACATCACGGATATCACCTGGATCTCTAAGATATTATGGGTTAGGGCTTGAGAATGGTAATTACACCGTTACTCTCCAGTTTGCAGAGATAGCATTATTGAATCCCCCAGGTTGGAGAAGTCTTGGAAGGCGTGTTTTTGATATATACATCCAGGTCTGTGCTGAGTTATCAACATTGGTTTTTAAATGAGGTTTTTCTGTTTCTGTTAGACCAAACTTTATTTTACCAAATTTCTGTTATTTGGACAAGTTTCTCTAGATTTCCACCTCATTAGATTCACAACTTCTAAATTTTGTTATTCATTAATTCAAGAGCTACTTATAAACATCAGTGTGAAGCATGCATTAGTCATTCCCTATTGTTGGTGGACTGGGTTTTAGATCTAACTTTGGTCCTTTTCTGAGTGATGCTTTTCAACTTGAACAATGTTATCTTCCTTGACAGCCGGTAGCTTATCACCCTTTACAGCCACATTTTTACAATTGCACGTTCCAATTTCTATTTGCGATTAGTGCCAAACTTGTTTCTAAGATGTTGCCACAAGCATCCTGTTTCCTAATGCATCCCCTTTCACGTATTCTGTTATAACTATATTGCATGAATTTATTGTCTGGACATGGGAGAAAAGAAATGCCACCTTGATTTTTCACAGAATTTTATTGATAAATTTTCCAATTCATACATATTTCGATGAAAAGATATAGTCCATGACACCCATGCTTTGTAGAAATTGGTGTTCTTGATATATTGCTCTTCTTAAGTTATCAACCTTTTCATTCTAGGGAAATTTGGCGAGGAAAAATTTTGACATAAGAGAGGAGGCTAGTGGGTCCCTTTTCCAAGCCGTTCAGAGGAGCTTCAATGCTCAGGTATCAGAAAACTACCTTGAAATCCATCTGTTTTGGGCTGGTAAAGGGACTTGCTGTATACCTGCGCAAGGTACATATGGACCTTCTGTTTCAGCAATCAGTGCCGTCCCAGGTAAAAAGTTTCTTATATATTTGATGCAAAGTTTAGAAAACTTTATTCCAATTTTCTAACGACTAAGAATTTTGTACAGATTTCATCCCCACTGTTAGTAACAACCCTCCAACCAGCAAAAAGAATAGGACCGGTTTGATTGTGGGGATTGTTGTTCCTGTTGGAGTTGTAAGCTTGTTGTCCGTGCTTGCGCTATATTGTTTCATCCGACGCAGAAAAAGGTCACACTGGAATGACGATGAAGGTAAAAATAGTCAGAAAAACGAGGTGCCGAGTCTGTTATTGGACTGACTTTTGCTCTCTTTCACTGTCAATGTGCCACGGAATGATAATGACCATCATTTGAGCTTTATATATATGTACGTTGAGTATTAACTTCCTAGGATATTCACAACCAAGAATTTTTTCTGTATTTGCAGAACTCCTAGGGATGGATGCTAGGCCCTACACTTTCAGTTATGCTGAACTAAAGGCTGCAACAGAAGATTTTAATCCTGCAAACAAACTTGGGGAGGGAGGCTTTGGACCTGTTTTTAAGGTAAGCATCCTTCTTACAAAAGCAAGTTTGTCATCGAACAAATTCAAATTGCTTTATGAAATGACATACATTGTGTGACTCACTTACATTGAAGTCTGTCACCTCACCTCTTTCTTTTTCCTTTTCAATTCGTTTGGGATGGCAGCAATATGGTTGTACACCATCACATTTTCGCTATTCGAGAGAGGCAGTCTACTTTGACTTTTGTGAAAATAAGACTATGGAAAATATAGACCCCTGCTCTTGGGGATACTTTGCGTATTACGGCAATTTATTGGTCCATACCATTTTGCCTTTTCATGAGTACGGAAGCCATGATTTAGACTAGAGCATTTATCTCAAAGATTTTAATATTTTATAATTGTATAGGGAACACTTAAGGATGGGAGGGTTGTTGCTGTCAAACAACTGTCCGTGGCATCCCACCAAGGAAAGAGTCAATTTGTAGCGGAGATCGCAACAATATCTGCTGTACAACACCGGAATCTTGTAAAATTGTATGGATGCTGCATTGAGGGGGATAAACGGCTGCTTGTTTACGAGTATCATGAAAACAAGAGTCTTGATCAGGCGTTATTTGGTACAGGACAGCACCTTTACTGCTCGTGTATACTATTTATTTTGATAAAAGACATGTTTAATTATTTGGCATTTGTTGTTATGCAGGGAAGACAGGTTTGCATCTTACCTGGCCCATTCGTTTTGATATATGCTTGGGAATAGCAAGGGGTCTAGCTTATCTTCATGAGGAATCGCGGCTTCGCATTGTACACAGAGATGTTAAGGCCAGCAATATTCTTCTCGATTCTGACCTCAACCCCAAAATTTCTGATTTTGGTTTGGCCAAACTTTATGATGACAAAAAGACCCACATCAGTACCCGTGTTGCAGGGACTATGTAAGATTTTCAGCAGTCAATCTTCATATTTTCTTCCATTGTTATTAGTTGAGATATTATATTTTGGTACTGTTTGCAGCTGAAGTGTATTAACTCACTTGTGTTGACTTTTTAATGGCAACCGATGTAGTGGGTATCTTGCACCGGAGTACGCTATGCGTGGACACCTTACAGAAAAGGCCGATGTGTTTGGCTTTGGTGTTGTAGCTTTGGAGATTGTCAGCGGAAGGCTAAATTCTGACTCAACCTTGGAAGAAGAAAAGATCTATCTTCTGGAATGGGTATTATTCACTTTCTTTTTCGCACTCCATAATTGTATCCTTTGAAAAGTTTCACTGTTATGCATATTCACCTGTTTCTCTATGCCTTATGACTTTGGTTTTGCTATAGAGCAAGTCTGAGAACACATCTTCCATGCACAGATTGGGACACAGATATGTGTCCGAATCTGTGCTTGAGAGTATGTGTTCCTAGACTTTCTCTTTTCTATATTACATGGACTTGGGTACCGCTGTCAGGTGAGGTTACGGGTTGGATTCATCTAATATCTTTGTCAAGGACAAAGTAACATGCGTATATATTTGTACTTCTTAGTATGTTTCTTTTATTTTCTAGAATAAATGGTGTTTAAAAGGTATCTTAGGAAATCATGCATAACATAGGAGTTCTGTGCCTACTTCATGGTACATTCGAAATACAAAATATGCTGGTTATGTGAATTTCGAAGTAAATATGCTGGTCACATATCTCATATCCTTCTCCGGATTTCCGACACTCATATTAAAACATTTGGAAAGGTTGATTTATCGTATTTGATTCAGCTGCATCCTTGTATAGTTTTTTGAAAAGAAGGATCAATATATCTAGAGAACTTTAGGGATGTTTCTAAACGAAGCATCATTTGAAACAAGACTACTTGTTCAAATACTGTCGGGGATTCTCCACGGCCCGTGCCCCACTCTCCAACCAAGAACCATTTGGATCTAATTCTGACGTCAGAATTTCGACCTTATGCTCAAAGCAGTCTTGCGCCTATCAAAGGGACTCGCCTTTGTATGGCACAAACACTGTCTCCTCATATTTTTCAGAAACCAAATTCTAAATATTTGTGGTGTTTGGATGTATCAAATACAATCAATATCTTGTCCACTCATCCTCACATCCATACAGAATGTGCTGCCTGCTCCAGTTACACGATTCTTGTGA
>JABCMJ010032396.1:0-16319 GCA_014822125.1 Arbutus unedo | reverse complement strand
TCTTGGGTTAGTGTTTCGGGTATATTTTTCGCTGAGTATTCTGTACTCATGGAGCAATTTCTCTGCCCCTGGCATTCATGCCAGATGAAGAAGTGCAGGAAGAGAGACCACCCGAGCTGGAAGAGCCGGGCTTCAATGCTGAAAGTTACGACAACACAATTTATGAAGTTATGTTTTAATCATGTTTACATAGCATTAAAATATTTTAATTAATGTTCCGAGAAATCGTGGCATTACATCCATAGTAATGAGCGATAGCAAAGCCGTCAAAGACGGAAACAGTAGCTTAGAGGACAAAGTCAAGCCAATATAATAGATGGGCGAAAGAGAGCAAGACTAAGCTGAGCCGCTAGTGGAGTGGCAAAGGAGGCCTACGTATATATATTGGAAAAGAGTCCAAGTAAACTCCCACAAGAGGAAAATTTGCAGCGCTTTGGGAGAACAGAACCACCCTTAAGGTAGCAAGGAAGTTTCGATTCTAGTCGCTATATATTCAAATAAATGTCATCTCCATATCAAATAAAAAAAAAGAAGTCAAGGCCAACCCTGAAGGCGAATAACACAACGTAGACTCAAATTCTGAATTTGTAAATCGTCGATAAAATGTGAATACTTGTTATTTTATGCAAATTCTTCAATACTACAAATGGATAAAAGTAACTGGGAAGTTGATAAAAATAAAAATAAATGGATCCTATTCATTCTTAGTAAGGTTGTTATTGTAGGGGAAATTATATACGACATATTAACTCGAAAATTTCAAAAAATTATACATCCATCTCTATTGATAATCAAAATAAATAATTACAGAAGAAATTCTACTATATAATATAGGAATTAATTAATGAAATACAAAACGTAAACGTAGATTGAATATGATATCGGACTAATTCATGTGTTTTACATTGTTCTTTTAAAACATAATTGTTACATCATCATGTATGTTGGAGGATCTTTTCAGCATCTATCTCTCAAGATAAAACAGTTCCTTAGTTGAAGGAACACTAGCCTAATAAATGTCTGTTGAATTTCGTTGCGTCTGTCTTTCTCTCTCATACAATGAACATAACAATATAATAGAAATATGTCGACAGAACTTTCAATAGTCCTCAAAATCATAAATTATGGAGACATGAAAGTTTGAAAAGGACTATGAGACTCTTGTAGCTTGGGGTAGAAGGCTGAGATAGTTTTCAACTTTTTTCACCTAAACCCTCATTAATTTTCAAGGTTTGTACATTGAAGAAGGTATCATTAGAATCCAATCACAATGAATGGATGGGAGAGAGAGTCAATTCCGTAGAAATTTCTCATTATGACCAAAAGTCGACTTAGTGAAAGAAACCTTGGACAAATATTGTATTCTGTCTTGTCATTATCGACTGGTTAATCTAGATCATGTAATAATCTGCAATTAATTTTGATTTTTAATTAACTAATAATTGCGTCTTTTAATTTTGTGTTGATTGGACGGTTCAAATCTCATGTGTATGTGTGTCGTAATAGAGCGAGATACAACGGAGTCTTTACTAACCTCTTCAATTACCCAGCTGTTATAACCCCTGGGGATTTAAGGAAGACCCTTTAATGGTGGTTTATGGGGAAATAATTTTATGAGCATTATTGGTGGTTTTATGAGATGATTAATGGTAATCCTATCCCCTTTAGCCTATATAAACCCAGCTTTTTCCTCTCTATTGCACGTCATTTTCTGCAAATGAGAGAGAGAGAGAGGTTAGGCTAGAGAGAGAGAGCTGCCGCGAAGAGGAAATATCAAACCTCTACTGATTCGCCGTCATTCTTTACCAAATCACCCAATCGAGAGAGCAGATGAAGATACAACTTGAGCAAGAAGAACCAAGACTTGAGAGATGGTGATGTCACAAAGACTTGGTTTTCGTACCTTTAGACACTCTGAATTCTATTTTTAATTACATATGTAAATCAAAAAGGGTATATTAGTAATTTTATTCGTAATTTTATTCCCCATGTCCTCCCAAGCAACTGTCCGAAATGTGGAGAACATGTCACCCCTGGCTGTGCCGAGCATCGTATCCTCGACAGCGCAACTGAACAACGTGAGTTGTGAGATCCATGACCTATGCTAACTGCCGACGTAGAGGAGGCTCAGCCTGCTCTAGAGTCGAGCGTCCAACAGGGCTTGAAATATGCCAGACGGTCTTATCGAACCTCACGGACGAGCGTAAACTGACCCACTCTTGGGCTTGGCTTAGTCATGACACCAGTGCGAATAGACCGAACATACATTAGGACCGAGGGTTCATTCCTTGTGTATATGGCCTACTACTACATTATTCTTTTTGTATTCCTAGCTACCTTAATTGTCTATCACCCCCAAGGGAAAAGTATGGTTGAAATATAAAACCTGTATTGAATTGAATTTTAACATATTATTTTTAAACAAATTAACGACCCAGTAAATAGGCATACTTCTCATTACAAATACGTATTATTTATAATTAACATCATTCAGTGAAGTTATAATATTTAGAACCTGGAATTTTTAAATCAAACTAAAGAAATGCTTACCAAGAAAACCTCTAAAAAAATATTTTCGTAGCTCAATAATGCAAAACGAAAAAAAAAAATAGAGTTAAGAAATTAGTAGTAATCGTTGGACATTTTTGTAAATACAGGATTGTACGAAATAAAATATTACAAATTTGGTCAAGAACATCAGTTGTAGGAAAAAAATATATTGTCGGGTATCAATCAATACAAGATTATAATGCATTTATGTTAAAATAAATAAACTCTAATCTAGTGTACCAATGTAGTTTTTGATATAAACGTGTTTCAAAATTATATTTCTTTTTTGCTCGGTTCAAAATTATATTTCTTAATATATGAATGACTTAATTTTGACATGTTAAAATTTTTATGTGTTTTTAAATACGATCAATTTCAATTATTTTTGTTATTTCGGAAAGAGTCCAGAAAAGCTCTAAGCTAAACAGTCTTGAGACAATTTGAATCCTTCACATTTTTATTGTAATACATTTTGTCTTTATTTAAAAAAATCGTGTTCGCTTTTTTTTGCGTTAAATTTTTGTAGATTATTAATACGTCTTAATAAAATAAATTCAAAAAATAAAAAAACATGACCAAAACTTTAAAAAATTTCATTAAAGACGATAAAAATTTAAAACATAAAAAAAGAATTAGATTATTTTTATTTTTTCTGAAAATTTTTAAAAAATAATTCTTATTTTTTTATTTTTTAAAATCTGTCATCGAAAGAAATCAATTATTCACATAACGTAAAATTAAAAATACCAAAAAAAAACTAAAAATAAAGACATAATACAAAAAAGAAAAAAAGTTAAATCAAATTTGAAATAATCAAGCCGAGCCGTGATTCAAGAGGAGCTTAGCCGAGCCGATAACAGAAGGTCATGGTTTATGCACGCTGGAATGATGGTGACCGCAGATACGAAGCCATGGATCCGATTTCCCCCTAAATATTCCATAATAAATAATAAACTAATTTAAAAAAAACAAAATAGTGAAAAAGTTAAAATTTATGTGGCTTATGTAACTCGTTGACATATCAGAACTATGAAAATCAACCATAGCCATTATCGGGAGCAGAACTACATGAAAATCGGAGACTCGGGTCTTTCAAAAAATTTTAAAAAATTTAAAACATAAATATAAATTTTAAAAATAAAAAAATTATACTTCGGCCCATCAAATTATATTTAGCCACTTCCTTATTTTAAAAAAAAACTTGACCTCCCAAATATTGGATCCTAATTCCGTTTCGAATTATATTTTATATGCCCTATTAATTATTCTTGTTTTCTTCCTTATTATTTTCTACCACTTGGCAAACCCCAACATAAAACCGTACTACTTCTTACCTATTCATGTGACGCAGTGTTGCACACTTCTCTCTCTCTCTCCCTCACACACACACACACACTCTCTCTCTCTCTCTCTCTCTCTCTCTCTCTCTCTCTCTCTCTCCTCTTAAATCTTGTCTTTCCCATTTGGACATTGGATCAAAACAAACTCCACAGCAGAGGGAGAATCTTTCATCTGCTCTTTCCTCTTCCTGTTTTCTCAACATCATCATGATATATCGCAGGAAAAATTGTCTTGAAGGTTTCACTTTGGTAGAATTATACCACCTTTATGTTTTTTTATGATGTGAAATGACAGATAAGTCCTTAGATTTAGTGCTTCTTTATAAACTTTTGCACAAATAAATGGACAAACTTTTTAAACTCGGGGTTGATTTAGGTATTATCAAATTATTGAATTATTAGATTATAAAATCGTTCATAAGAAATAATTTAAACTTGCTTATTTTGATTAAATTATTTGAGAAGGGTGTTGACCAGCATTAATGCTTCTTTTTAATTGACTTAGAAATAAAATATACTGCATTCGTCCCATTTTCATAGTCCATTATTTTAATTTGGAACGTCCCAAAATAAAAATTCACTTTC
Organism: Arbutus unedo; assembly: GCA_014822125.1. Lineage (NCBI taxonomy): Eukaryota > Viridiplantae > Streptophyta > Magnoliopsida > Ericales > Ericaceae > Arbutus > Arbutus unedo. The sequence continues at coordinate 11,844 of JABCMJ010032396.1, read as the reverse complement.
CAAAAATAACAATTGAAATTTGGTTAAATTTTTTTTTTGCCCCTTTATTTAAATAATACTTGTACTGCACACATCAATCAAATCAAGAACATATTTGAAAATAAAAATACTTTTTGTAGCAATCATCCTTAAAAAATTAGAATCCCAAAGAGGGACCATGAATTTGAGACGGAGGGAGTAATAAAAAAGACAATTCTACCAATGACAAAGCTGTCATATACACACATATGCACTGACCAACACCGCATAGAGGTATCTAATTAATTTCATAATCAATCAAAATCAGGACACAATTGCCCTTGAATTGGGTTGAGGCTTATCCGGGCGAGGATTATGGGCACTTCAAATAGGAAATAATTCGTTTAAAACTTGAAAGCCAATGGGCCATATTACCGATAAGAAAATGAATGTTGCTCTATGCTACGGAGAGCCGTATGAAAATGGTTATAGACACGTATGTCCAAATATTGATTTGGAGCCGTCCGATGTTTTTGAATCTTATGTGTATTGTCTAAAATTCATGTATATTGGATAGTCCCAGAGGTAAATGTGTCCAATTCTATGATCATAAACCATATTCCTTTGGTCCCTTCCTCTTGGTATTTTATGACAAATCGAATAGCAATATAAAAAACTCTCTCAAATATAATTTGTCAAATTCATTGTTGCACTAAGTGCTTTAATATCTTTTGATCCGACAAAGGACACGAGTTTTCACAAAGAACTAAAATTATGAGATGAAAAAGGTATATATTGTTGGAGAAAAACTGTTTCTGATATTGAATTTTGGCGATAAAATCTACTACAATGGTACAAAAATAATAACACTTCGAAGCGCGTTATAAAAAGTCATTTTTCTAAAAATAGTATTTTCTCCCACAGATGATATGCATCAGGTTACAACAAATATGCCTTTAAGAAAAAACAAAGCCGAACTTATGTTCTTTATGTCTACGTTTGCACAAATAGATACGAACAAAATATCTATAGCGTAAGGTAATAATAAGAACAAAACTAAGTTTTTATTGCAAAATATCATAGAGTTAATACTTGGGGAACATGGGAGAGATTTGAGAGGGAGAGAGTGGGATGCAAAGAAGTGTGTCCAAATGATTAAATCCGTAGTTAATTTATAAGTCAAATGACATCTATTTGTGTAGGCATGCACCAGGTCATTTTATGATTGTTGGATTTAATTCGATCGATCCAGATTAATTGAATCACTGAATTAGTGTGTTGATTCACACACTTGATCGAACACGATCTTAGCCGTTGGATCTTACCCATTTGTGAGGAGTGGTTGTACCTTATCAGTGTCGATTGTAACCGTTGGATCACACCTATTCAAGATCAACGATCACACACCATCTGTTAGCCATGTCACATGGCACACGAACGCCACACAACATCCACATTAATGCCACGACATTGGTTCGTAACAAATAAAAAATGACACCTATTAGGTGACTGGCATCGACATATGCCACATAATGCCACTGACAAGCGAGCAAGCAAGTGTGCAAATTCTGAGTGCAAAGCACAACATATCGTAGTTCGTCAAAGGATAAACATTCTATGAACAAAGAAGTTTTTTTTAAAAAATTCAAAAACGAAACCCATTTAATTTTGAAAATTTCTAACATATTTATACGTGTGTGTATATATATTTGCATGACATGTATATATCCTTCCCTATCTTAATTATTTCCCAACTAAAACAATTGATTTTACATGCACATATCTAATTAGCTGTTTTTTTTTTTTTTTTTGCCTTTTGTTTTTTGTTTCTTGTTTTTTGTTTTCTTCTTTGAAGTAAACATATCACCAAAGTGATCTTTTTGTTTTATTGTAGGTCCCAAGTGTTTCAGATTTCCGTGCGAAAACTACAAGCATCTTTAATGGCCTTTTCAAAAGGAAAAAAAAAAAAGAGAGAAAAACTTATCTGCCATTTAATGAAAAAGTATGTGCACATACCAAGATTGTGAACAACGTATTATACACGTCGGTATATATTGTTTTGGCATGAAAAAAATATCAAGTACAAATAAAATTATACCGTTCTCAATACTAGTCATATAGAAAAATATTGGCTAGTATTGAAATTTTTTTAATAGTTGCGAAAAAATTTTATTTTTTGGCTCTCTCTTTATGGTGTATATATATATATATTGGTAATTGCGATAAATTCGATACGGTGTCCGGTATGTGACCGATATCAATATATATTATACCAATAGATAAACTGGTACTCAAGTCGATCTGATATTCAGAACCTTTGCACATACACAGATTCAAATACATTTGTGTTCGAAATCGTTAAATGTACATGGAGTTCCGAAATTAACGAGGACTCCAAGCAAAATCATCAATTTCATGTGAGCAAGGATACTCATTTTGTTATTAGTACGATACGTACTGATACTGGTGAGTACCGAAGTACCGTTTCAAATTTAACGCCAAAAAATGATATAAATTTCTCAAATAATATTTTCTAAAAAAATTATAATTGACATATAAAATAAACCCCACAACTTATGTAACGGTCCATGTAAACTCCTGACCCAACAACTTGTTGGAATCCAACCACGTGACCCAAAATGCTTAAACCCAAGTTGTTAGTAATAGTGTACATGATTCCTTATATACCTAGAATCACTCATGTAGACTTTCGATGTGGGACGAGACATCACAACTTAAAATTTAATTACCAAAATAGTAAACCTATGATATTTTAATATCATTTAATCAATTTTAAAATTACTTTTTCAATTTTTTTTTGTTTTTAGTAAAACTTTTTCAAACTTATACTTATAATTTTATATTTTTTTATAATTATCTCATAAAAAGAATAATTAATTTATAAAAAAATTTGCAAACATAATAGAAATTTGAAAAAATGACGAGTAGTATACATATAAAAAAAACACGATACCGATACCGATACCGATACCGGTTGAGATTCAGTATTTTGCTGGTATTGCTAGTATTTTCGCCAAAATGGTACGGACCTACAATGATACTGATTTTGCGCCGGCCCAAAAGGTACCGTCTGGTACTAGATAGTACGAGACAAAAAAGATTCATTATTTTAATCACATGTATATTCAATAATTTCGACCACATCTATACTCTAATTTGTTAAAAAAAACTCGTGTGCCTATCATTACTTCCATTTAATTCCAACTCAATGGCAGTTGTAGACCATTTCCTCGTTCTCACTTCCTTAACCCATGAAAATACTTATCTTCCATTTAATTCTACGTCAATTAATAGTCATCCTTCACAGTCCCGATTCTCTCTCTATCCGCTTGTGTGCAGCAATTACTACAATATAACCAAAACAATGAATGCTCAATAAAAACTATTGAGATCAACACTTGGGTTAAGCCGAAAAGAAAATTGCCACCGACAACCTTATAAAATTTAGTCATTCTTCAAATACAAAATCAGCGCATAAAAAAGACCCTTTTTTCTATTTTTCTAAAAGAAAAAGTTATGGGTTGTTTAAATTACATACATATGGATAAAAGCATATGTTTTCGTTTTTTCATGTGTACTACACGTAGATACCCAGATGGTTTTTGGGGTGAGTAAGTGTTCAGATTCAGTACACAACAGAAAATAGGAGGGTGTTTATTTTCTCTTTCTTCTCTTTTCCCCTCTTTCTTTTTCTTAGCCCCCTCCAGCTATCTGGCCAGAAAAACACACCAATGCAGAAATTTGTTCCCTGTAGCTTTAGCATTCTCATTCCCTAGCTAACTGGTTTTGAGCTCTGTTTGGTTCAGAAACCCCAAGAACTCCTCTAGCCAATAATCAAGAAAAACACCAAGTCAAACGAAAAGTCATGTTTTCTTGTATTACCCCAGGTCACGTTTCTGCCCCGTGGTTCTTGGATCTGATTTGGTGGTGGGATTGTTCACATGATTCTACATACATATAGATACACAGAGAGAGAGAGATACAGAGAGCGGGGGGGTGAATACTAGAGTGGCACAGAATGGCTTTTGTGCCAGAAAACCTGAGAAAACAGCTTGCTGTTGCTGTTAGAAGCATTCAGTGGAGCTATGCAATTTTCTGGTCTATTTCATCAAGACAGCCAGGGTATTTTGAGAATTTCTAACCCTTCTCTAATTTATTTTTGTTGTTTTCTTTTTCCCTAATCTTGGGGGAAAAAAATCCCCTTCACTTTCCCTTTCTTTGTAGTTTAGTTTCATTGGGTTGGGTTGTTGGTCCAGGAAAATAAAATTATCTCCAATTAGGTGGTGTTTGTGGGTGGATAAGATACATATAACTTATCTGAACTGTGTTTTGGTGGGTTAAAGAAGTACTTTTTCTTCCATTTTTTAAGGAAATTCCTCATATGGTCACAGAGTCAGTTAAACTGTGGTATTTCTGCGGTACAGATTATACTTCCACCAGACTTTCTTGCATATTTTTCCTTATGTTTTGCTGAGAGAATGCATCATTTTCACTGATTTGATGTGTTTTTTAGTATCTGCATTACTCTCTACTTCATCTATCTCACTCAAATTAACTTGTTTGAAGTCAAAATTCTGATGGGTGATTTCCCTATTCTTTGGAATCAACTGAAGAAGATAGCAAAACTTCTGATAAACCAAGATCATAATTTCCTACAAAAAGTTACACTATGTTCTTTCTAGTTTTGGTGGTGTTCTTCATATGTAGGGTGTTGGAATGGGGTGATGGGTACTACAATGGAGATATCAAGACCAGGAAAACAGTTCAAGCAGTAGAATTCAATGCTGATCAACTAGGATTGCTGCAGAGGAGTGAGCAACTGAGAGAACTCTATGAGTCTCTAGCAGCAGGCGAAAGCAGCCCACAAGCTAGAAGGCCTTCAGCTGCATTATCCCCTGAAGACCTTACCGATACCGAGTGGTACTACTTGGTTTGCATGTCATTCGTTTTCAATATAGGCCAAGGGTAATTTTCTCCTCTTTTGTTCACTATGAATCTGAATTTGATCCTTTCTGCCTTTTGTGATATGTTCTTCCAATTGGGAGTTGTGAGGTTTTTGGTCTTCATTGTACTAAAGTACTTGCCAAAAATGTTACAAGGGACTAATTTTGTTGGTGCTGCCATAAATGACCAAGGGATTGAAAGGGTAGGAGTTAGTTTACCCTTTTGGTTTGGATGTGATCATAAATTTTCTTGCCAAATCCAGTTAATTTACCCTTCTGATTTGGAGGTTTTCTGTTTGTTCTCATCTAGTGTTGGATGTGGGAATAAATTTTCTTGCCAAATCCATTTTTGGGACCACAGGGAAATCCTTTTCTTGCTTTTTGTTTGGAGTGGGGGGTTCACTTTTAGTAACTCATCATAATGTCAACTCCAAAAAGTCTCATTACTCATCATTATAGCCAGTTGTTGCTGATGATCATTTCTGATATACCACATTTGGTATGAAACTTAATCAGTTTCTTATGGATGAACCATGTTGATGGTCCCCAGGTTGCCGGGAAGAACATTAGCGAATGGCCAACTGATGTGGCTGTATAATGCTCATTATGCAGATAGCAAAGTATTTAGCCGATCGCTGCTGGCAAAGGTAAAAAAAATTCCTATTTCTTTGGATATAGATAAGTTAATGTGATGAAAGGTCATTTTTTCATGGAATGTCTAGTGGTATGATCAAACTACCTGCGTAAACTGAGTGTTTCTTTGCTGTTTGTTTCCTTTTCAACTGCTGGATTTATGCCAACTATCGTGTGCAGAGTGCATCTATTCAGGTATGTCTTCTGTCTTTGCCTCAAACATTGATAGCATAAGTTTTATGGTCACAAAACTCGTCTCTTTTGGGCTAAAACTATAAACACAATCAATCCCCCCACATTTTTCTGTCAAACCGACAAAAGGAAAACTCCCGTAACGTAATGTTTCCTTGCCGGCCATTGATTCCACTGCTGCAGTTTCTGCATTGCTATTCTGCTATTTTGAGCCAAAAAAACTCAGGTAGAAAAGGGTAGAACTTACACTTTCCATATCACTCAATCTACCAAAGCAAGAAATCCTGTTTGTGGACATGGCTTTGCCAAAACTAAACTCCTTCCAATTTTGTTTTGTGGGATTTTTCTCTTTCTTTGATTATGTTATCATGAGATTGACTGTTTCAATTTTGCAGACTGTGGTATGCTTTCCATTTTTGGGAGGTGTCATTGAGCTAGGCGTAACCGAATTGGTATGTTGGTGTCACAATCCTGCAGAATGTTTAGTTTGAATAGTTTCTTCAGGCTTTGTTTGGAACATGGATTTGTGCAGGGAAATGAAGATGCTTTTGAAACCAAAAGACTAAATTTAGCTTCTTCGCGTTGGATGATCTTTCTCTTTTCCTTTTACTTTCCCTTTACAAATACAAGTTCCAAAAACAGTCTTAGTACTTGTACATCTACTATAGAGCCTTTTTCTCTGATTCAATTTGTTTTATGAAGGTTCTTGAAGATCCCAGTCTCATTCAGCACATCAAAACATCCTTCTTGGACACTCCATACCCAACCATTACCAAGATATCAAATTCTTTCTCCGGAAATGCAAACGAAGACCTCATTATGCATGCCAACCTTGATCAGGAAAATCTCGACGCAAACCTAAATCCCATGTTTGGATGTGAAGAATTTGAAGCTTGTTCTCCCAATAATAGCTCAAACCATTTCGGTATAAATCCTCTACCGGAGGAATCATTCATGGTTGAAGGACTAAATGAGGCAAATTCCCAAGTACAAAGCTGGCAACTCATTGATGATGAAGTATGCAATGGTGTCCACAATTCATTTAGTTCTAGTGACTGTATATCTCAAACTTTGGTTAACCCTGAAAACGCCAGCCCTCTTCCGAATGAAACGACCAAAATGGAGCTTCAAGCCGATGATATCCACTACCAAGGTATCATCTCAGCTCTTCTGAAGAGCTCCTACCACTTGATATTGGGGCCGAATTTCCGAAACTCAAATCATGAATCCAGCTTTGTTAGATGGAAGAAAGGAGGTTTCGCGGGTATGCAGAAGCCTAGGAGTAGAACTTCACAATTTTTGTTAAAGAAAGTACTATTTGAAGTTGCCCAGATGCATGGAGGTCGTTTGGCTGAGTGCTCTAAAGAAGATAGTGGAGGTAAGGACACGCTATGGAGACCTCAGGTTGATGAATTTGACTCAAACCATGTGTTGGCAGAGAGGAGAAGAAGGGAGAAATTAAACAAAAGGTTTTCGGTTCTTGGATCGTTGGTCCCTTCTACTAGCAAGGTACTTCAATCCACAGTCCAAACTTCTATTTCCTTGAGGCTGTGTTTGGATTATTGTTTAGGAAACAGAAATACCATATGAGAATGAAGTGCACAGGCTAAACTAATTTCTTTGGCTCCCTAGTGTTCTGCATCTGGATCAAGGATACGGGTGAGGAAAAGGAAACTTTTTCCTTTTCGTTTCCCTTACCCGAATACTTGATCCAAATACAACATTAAGAAGTTCCTCTACGAATCTATGATCTAACCATGGCCTGAAGAGACGCGTCACCAGAGATTTTCGCTCTGTTCATGCAGGTTGATAAGGTGTCAATACTCGACCATACGATAGGATATCTGAAAGAGCTTGAGAGAAGGGTTGAAGAGTTGGATTCTGGCAAGGAGGTTTCAGAGGTAGAAGTAAGAACAAGGAAAAAACATCAAGATGCGGGAGAGAGGACATCCGAAAGCTATGGAAACCACAAGAAGCCATCAATGAACAAGAGGAAAGCTCGCGACATTGATGAAATCAAAGATAGTTCAACCAATAATGTGATTGTTAGTATAAATGAGAAGGAAGTTTCGGTTGAGATTAGATGTCCCTGGAGGGAGGGGTTGCTGCTAGAAATTATGGATGCAATTAGCCATCTTCATTTAGACTCTCACTCAGTTCAATCAACCAACAATGATGGGAATCTCTCCTTGACTGTTAAATCTAAGGTAAAAAATCAGTATTCCTTTTTCTCAGTGCTAATAGCATTTCCTATTGTGACTCGCATCAACTGTCAGACGATGAGGCCGAGTAGGCTGGCAGGGATTATAGCCAAAAACAACGGGAGACTAGGCTGAACAGTGCAAAAAATTATCAAACAACAAGTTTTTTGTCAATATCGCACGTTCCATATGAAAACCAAGGTCTTCAAGCTTCATTTTCCATGTGGGTTTCTAACTACGATTCTTGTGTTTAAATTGCAGTTCAAAGGATTGAAGGTCGCATCAGCAGGAATTATCAGACAAGCACTTCGAAGAGTAGTTGGAAAGTCTTGAAGATGACAATGAGAGGGTGTTTTGTGTAGTTCAACTTGTGCTGCTGCAGCACCTGCCTGCTTCTACTATTTGTAAAGTTATGTATTTCCCCCAACATAACATTAGATCTCTAACTTGTCGACATAATTTTTGTGCTTTTCTTTCCTAGTAGAGCTGTCTAATAAGATGAAGGATTACTAGCCCCCACCTCAACTCGATGGTTTTATCGATCCCCCATAAGTAGTCTCGAGAGATTAGTCAGGCTACGTGTAAACTGGCCTGAACACCTGAGTTATTGAAAGAAAAATGAAGGATTACTATGGAGTTTGTAATATTCCCAGTATCATTATGCCTCTTGCATTATGGACTTGGTCCTTATAGGCAAACCATCATGTTCACAAGAGTTGCATTTCAAAGTACTTTCCATAGAAGCTTACATTGAAATCTAAAGTAAATACAATCTTGTGCATTCATATTATTTTAAAATTAAGGCGAAACATAGAATTTATGGATACGTTTGAATTTATGGATACGTTTTTTATAGATGCGTATATCTTTTAGAGGGGGTCATTAAAGTTTTCAAGAAAAGAAAAATCTAAACGGGATGTGTCAAGTTGATTAAGTTTTGTGTTTTGGAACTATGAAATCATAATTTATTCTATCTTTCGGGAAAGGGGAGTTAGGAGTGGAGTTCGAATCCGTGCCAAATGAAGAGTCCAAGACATGTCCTACAACCAAGTCAGAAGGCATCTTCCACGTTCATCACGTTGATACGATCATTTAAGCAGTAACAATCAAATCGAGACTCAACACACAGTAATGCGACATGGTTGAGACACGTATAAAAAATGACAAAACACAAAACACGAAAAGTAAACAGGTCGAATTATAATTGAGAGAATCATAACACGAATTCAACATACTATATACAACACGACATGATGCTCATTATAACTTTTTACATGTGAGACTCATTACAGAGCAACACGGCCTGGATCGGACACATACCAAAAATGACAAGACATAAAACACGAAAAGTGAACACGTCGAATTAGGATTAAACTAATCATAACGCAATTTTAACGTTATACGACACTACATAATACTCATTCTAACTTTCTATCACTTGTAAAATATTAAAATAATTGCTCTCGATACTTTAACTCGACATGGTAATCATTCTTACTTTGTGCCACCTGTAAAGTATTGATAGGATAGCAATAAATAACAATACTTTAGATTAGGGTTTGGGTTAGGGTTATACTATGGCCACATCATCTTAGAAGTTTTTATAGCCAACAAAAGCTTATGATTGAACATTACATGCGGATAAAAGAATCAAGTATAGACACGAAATTTGTGCATGTGATGTCATTATCTGTCTAGAAGTAAAGGTTTTATACTTTAGACAAACGATTAGTTCTAGGGTGTAAAGTCAAAAAGTAGCAAAGAAAAAGGGCAAACGTGGGAAATGATAGAAGGACTTTGTTACCAATAAATAAATGTGGTTTTAATCTCCTAACAATTTTATAATTTAGAGTGTCCAGACTAATTTATGCGTACTTCAATTTTATCGTCTATTGGCAGGGGCTAATTAAAACAGAGGCAAAACTTGGTATGAACTGATCTCGTAAGAAGTAATAGCACCTAAAAAGTTTTGAACTTGAGACCTTAATACGAAATGAATCCTGAAGTCTTTGTCTTAACTAATAAATCAACGTAGCAAGGTAGGTAGGTCAAGCTAAAGAACTAATTGAGAAGACATTGGAGAAAAAGAGGAACTTGATTGATGCATTCCACGCCATACGCAATGACCTAAAGACCAGTGCTAGGTCTGTCGATAATTTTTGTATATTTTCAACTGAGAGATTGAGAAATTTAAATTTTTTCTAAGGCAGTTCTTTGTTTTTAGTTTTTTGGTATATGAGTTTTCTATAGTGTGCTTGACTTGTATTTGTATGTGGTTATTTCTTGAATCGTTCTGTATTTTACTTAATTTAATTATTGTGAATTTTACATGATTGATGTAATATCTCATTACCATAACTTTTTTTAATCTAATTATCCTACCACTTGTATAGTAGATAAATAAATCGAAAAACCGATTATTCAAACTTGGTACTGTCAAGTTTTAAATTGTATATCAGGCGAGACAATCTTTAATAAGCTCTAATTGGACCGAACACGGGTCAATTTCAACTAGTTTGAATTTTTTATACATCATAAGCAGAACAAGCCAAATCGTAGCTTGTTCAAGTTTCATTTGAAAGTTCAACAAGTTTCAAAAAATTATTCTAGATCTGGTCTGTTTACGCAATAAATAAATCTTGATGAAACTTTTAGCAAACAATATAATGCATCATGTATACTACTAGCTCAGTAATTTGTTGGAACCTAACTATATTGCCCAAAATATTCAAGTTCAAGTTATTAACAATTTAGTCCCTCCAATATGTCCTTATTGCGTGCTTTGATTTTTTTTACGATTACGAGAATATTCTTCTTGTTTTTTTGTAAATAATGTTGGTTGTTGGTAGTTCAAAATTCTTGAAAGGTTAGGTTTCAATCACTTTGAATTTGACTTGAAATTTTACAACACGTGCAATTACCAATCATTTTATTTTTATAAAATATGCATTTTCGGATTATGAAGATCGATTCGATCAGCTTGATTTTTTTACAAATAAAGTAGTCGAGAAGTTCTATAAAATAAATAATTCAAATTATAATAAAGATCACGAAGAGTCCTAGAGAAACACATAGCAACTCCGTATGGACAATCATGGTTCTCTCACGTAACAATCCTCGTGTTATTTTTCAAGTGACACATAATAGAAATCATCAAGGTTTTAATTAATGATTCGAGTCGTTCATTTCTAATCTTGACATGTTCATATTTATAAAATAAAATCATATTAATTGAAAAAATCATAATTGTCATGATAAAAATAAAATGCAAAGTTCTAACCGTTCATTTCTCTAAAAAAACAAGGCTCCATTTTGGCATCAAGTAATTATTGACTTTATTAAATTATTTGAACCCAATAAGTTATGCCCATTTAGGCTAAAATTATTTTAGAATAACAAAGGATTTGTGGCTTGTTGTAGGCGACATGACAACATAGTAGGAGTAAGCCAAAAGACAAAAATGCCCTCAAATAATAGCATAACAACTTGAATCCAAATTGAGTTAGTTTTAAGAGTATTTTTGTTATTATACCTTCAAAGTCAATCAAAATTTTGCGTTAAATATGATTAAAACACATCACAAAGAATTCAATCCAAACGGGTTGAGATAGATTAATTTTTACTTAAGATAATATAATATAATAATTATCACATGCCAAATGAAGCCAAACAAGTCAACTTGAATTACCGGCACTAATATTTGATTGACACATATTCTTACGCGAAAGATGTACGTAATAAATTTTTTAAAATGAATGACTCCAATCATCATATCAAAGTTCTAAATATCGTATCGGTTTTAGTATCGATCTTCCTATTAGTACGGTACCAGAGAGAGTAAAAAAAAATTAACTTTTTTCTTTGCAAATATATATATATATATATATATATATATA